>JAUELO010003256.1:0-11869 GCA_032357855.1 Amphibolips quercusostensackenii
TAGAAACACTTTTATTTGAATGTAATCAATAAAAGTGCAAATTTTATATAATGAACGTATGACTGCAATAATTATTTATTTTTTCGATTTTGAGAAATTTTTCAAAAAATATGTAAATTCTTAATGAATATTTTTCCATTGCGAAGGTAATGCTTCGCGGTATAGTCAATAGAACATATTTTGTGAAATATTGTAAAAAATAAACATTGTCAGCATTTTTCAATGTCACAGCGTCTGCGTGTACACCTGTATCTATAAATTTTATAATTAGGCTAAATTCAAAGTTGAACCGATAGCGTAAACTGCTGTGCAATCTATTTGTGTGACATTTATCATCATACAAGTTTTGTGAACACCTACAAAAGATTGCTTAAAAAAATTTTTTAAATAAAGAGAAAGAGGAAGGCTGTAGTATTTTCGTTCATGATGAAATTATTTTCTTTTCAATTTTACTGCATTATAAAACTGTTTCGCATTTTGTTTCTTTTGACCGTG
Organism: Amphibolips quercusostensackenii; assembly: GCA_032357855.1. Taxonomy (NCBI): domain Eukaryota; kingdom Metazoa; phylum Arthropoda; class Insecta; order Hymenoptera; family Cynipidae; genus Amphibolips; species Amphibolips quercusostensackenii. The sequence goes on from JAUELO010003256.1 coordinate 496, forward strand.
GTAGTTTTGTATGAACATGTTACAGCTGAGGATCCTCTCCAAAAACAAAATATTTTCGACGATGCAGGTAATACATAATTTTTTTTACTGTAACGCTTTTTATTTTTGAACAATCTTTTTGGAAATTGTCTACTTTCTGATTTTTTAACATTTAGACAAGTTCAAATTTAGAGGCTACCAACCTGAAAATTGTTCAATTCTAAAGATTGCGGATAAACGATTTTTCGGACCTGTACTTTTTTTATTTAAAACTAGAAAATTGTGTGCGCACTAATTACACTTTTTTTTTTTAAAAAACTCAGTTTATTTTCTAGCAATGTGTTATGGATTTTACAGAAAATTTTATATGATTTCAGAACTTTGCATATTATATAAAGAAGTTTCCTCATTATAGCGAGAAAATTTTAGTAAATTTAATATGAATGAAACATTTTTTCACTTACTAATGATTGTTTCAAATTAGCCTATTATTTTTTTTATTAACAAATTACAACTCCCCGCGTGTTAAATAATCTGAAAACGTACTTTTGATATTTATTTAACGTTTAAAAAGCATAAAAAATATATTTTCAAGGTTTTTTCGGATAGAATTAAATTCGAATATTCTAATTTGATTTGAATTTTCAATAAGGTACCAGGACTTTTTTGGAATATGAATAATTGATTAAATTTTCAAGATTCTCGCTAATAGTGAATAGCGACTGAAAAACCATTATGGTTCAAAATTCAACTTCTCATGTGAAAGTGGAACTTATTTGTTAAAAATTTATTTTTTTGATGATATTTTATCACTTTAGTTGAAAAATATATATTTTTTTTAATTGAACTATCTTGTTAATATTTTTCAAAATGATATTTTAAACTGAAAATGTAACTTTTCCATGCTTGGTTGAAAATTTATCTATTTTGTTAAAAATTAATCTTTTTTGGTAGTAAAATATTCTTTTTGATTCAAAATTCATTTCTATGTTCTAAAAATTGTTTTTTTAAATTAAAAATTCATTTCTTAGATAAAAAATTTAACTATTATTGAGAATTCATTATTTTGTTAAAAATTATTCCTTTTTTGGTAGAGAAGTAATCATTTTGCTCTGAAATTGTTTCAATACAAGTTTAATTTTTTCAATAGAATATTTCTTTTGATTAAGTTGAAAATTCAACTATTTAATGAAAATTTATCTTTTTTATTTAAAAATTCATCTATTCTGTAAAAATATTGTGTTTTTGGTAGAAATTTAACATTTTTGGTTGAAAATTCATGTATTTTTATTAAAAATTATTTTTTTTTTTGGTAGAAAATTAATTTCTTGCACTAAAAATTTAACTATTCAATTTCTTGTACAATTTTTGTATTGATAAATATTTAATCTTATTAGTCGAAAATTCATTTGTTAATATGAAATTTCAACTATTTCGTTAAAAATTTTTTTTTTTTTTTGATTAAAAACATATTTATCTAGCCTAAAATTAAATTATTTTTTTTTTCAAAATTTATCTTTTTTAGTTAAAAATCCATCTATTTTGTTAAAATTTTTTTTGTGGAAATTTAACATTTTTAGTTGAAAATTCATGTATCTGGTTAAAAATTATTTTTTTTTTTTTAGAAGAATCTAGAAAAATTAAACTTAAATCTTTTTAGTAGAAAATTCATTTGTTTGGTTAAAAATTTAACTATTTGTTGAAAATTTTTTTTTTAGGAAAGAATTAATCTATTCTGTTAGAAGCTATTATTTTTTGGTAAGAAATTACTTTTTCGGTTAAAATTTTATTTCTTTGGTTAAAATTTAGTTTTTTTATTAAAAATATTTTTTTTATTAAAAATAATTTTTTTACTAAAAATTTTATAATTAAACATTTATTTTATTTGCTTAAAAACATATTCATCTAACTTGAAATTAAACTATTCTATTTTTTCAAAAATTTATCTTTTTTAGTAAATTCCGCTATTTTGTCAAAAATGTGTCTTTTTTGGTAGAAAGTTAATATTTTTGGTTAAAAATTTATGTATTTTAATAAAAATTATTGTTTTTTTTTGTAAAAAATCAATTTTTTGAACTGAAAATTTAACTATTTAATTTTTTGTACAATTTTTGTATTGATAGATATTTAATCTTTTGAATCGAAAATTAATTTGTTCATATGAAATTTTAACTATTTCGTTTAAAAATTTTTTTTTGGATTAAAAACATATTTATCTAGCCTAAAATTAAATTATTCTTCTTCTCAAAATGAATTTTTTTCAGTTAAAAAACCATCTATTTTGATAAATTTTTATTGTGGAAATTTAACATTTCTAGTTGAAAACTCATATATTTAGTTAAAAATAATTCTTTTATAGAAAAATCTAAAAAGATTAAACTTGAATCTTTTTAGTAGAAAATTCCTTTGTTTGGTTAAAAATTTAACTATTTGTTGAAAATTTATCTTTTTTAGGAAAGAATTAATCTTTTTTTTTTAAATGTATTATTTTTTGGTAGGAAATTATTTTTTCCGGTTAAAATTTCATTTCTTTAGTTGAAAATTAGTTTTTTTATTGAAAATATTTTTTTTATTAAAAATAATTTTTTTACTAAAAATTTTATAATTCCACTTCTTGTAGAATTTTTTCATTGATAGAAATTTAATCTTCTCAGTAGAGAATACATTTGTTTATTTAAAAATTCAACTATTTTGTTAAACATTTATTTTATTTGCTTAAAAACTTATTCATCTAACTTGAAATTAAACTATTCTTTTTTTTCAAAAATTTATCTTTTTTAGTGAATTCCGCTATTTTGTCAAAAATGTGTCTTTTTTGGTAGAAAATTAATACTTTTTTATAAAAATTTATGTATTTTGTTTAAAAATTTTTTTTTTCGATAAACAAATTATCTTTCTGGTTGAAATTTTATTTCTTTGGTTAAAAGTTAGTTTTTTTAGTAAAAATTAATTTTGTTGAATTTTAAAATTTATCTATTTTGTCGAAGATTTGTCTTATTTTTTTATAAAATTCATTTTCTGGTTAAAAAATTCAACTTTTTTGCTACAAATTTATTTCAATGATTGAAGATGCATCATTTTAGTGAAAAGTTCATTTCTTTGGTTGAAAATTTAACAAATTTTGTTGAAAATTCGTTTTTTTTTTAAATAATTTTTTTTACTAAAAATGCAGCTATTTCGTTTTTGCTGAAGAATTTACCTTTTACAGTTAAAATTCACAAATTTTGTTGAAAAATTTCCTTCTTTAGTCAAAGATTTAACTTGAAGATTCAATATTTTGGATTAGATTTTTTTTCCTTATTGATTTACATTTTGAGTTGAAAATTCAACTCTTTCCTTAAAAATCCATATTTTTGGTTTGATTTAAAAGATTTTTTTATTAAAAACTAAAACATTTTTGAGTGGAAACATCAACTATTCCGCTTTTTGTTTAGAATTCATTTCTATTTTTAGAGATTAATTAATTTGGTTGTAAATTAAAAATAATACTTAATTTAATAAAAATGTAATAATAAAATTTTACATTAAAAAATCTTAAATTTTTTCAGTCCTATTATGCACACAAATGTGACATTCTTTGTCACTGACGTTCAACATTCCTTTCTTCGAGTTTTCCAAATCACCCTATTTTTTAGCGAAAGATTTTCCGCTTTAAATTAATTTGGATAGAATGTTGTTTGATTTTAAATGCTTTAAAATATTTGTATTAAAAAAAAAGTTTTTGAAAATATCATTGTAAAAGATTTTTTCGTAAATTGTATTGCCGAATTAAAGATCTGATAACTTATTATCATTTTTAATTTTTTTTAATTGCAGGAAATATTGCCAAGAGTGGATGGAAACATACAAAAAATTTGGCACACACGATTGGAATACCAGGATAAAATGGTTTATTTCGTCTAATAAATATTAAAAACTGTAATAATTCAGTTAATACAAAAACCTGCTTTACAAGTATTTATATTATTATTATTACTTTCACTCACACTGTCTCACCTTTTTCGTATTATTATAATTAATTATAAGCAGGCGGTAGATCGCATTGATTCTAAATAACAAAATTAAAAGAAATTGTTAGAATAAATGCAACCTTAGGATCCAAAATAAACTTAATATCTTTAATAATTATTTATAATTCATTTATTTTTTAATGCTTAAAACTTAAAAATAGAATCATTAAATTTTTGTTTAAAAAATTAACTTTAAAAAAAGGATTTTTCAACAAAATTGTTGAATTTTCAACCAAAAAAGATTTCTAAAGTCAATAAAGAAAGAATTTTCATGAAAAATGACGAAGTTTCCACAAAAAAGTTGAGTTTTCAGAATTGAAAATATGAATTCTTAACAAAAAACTAGAACCTTTGAACCAAAAATATAAACTGTTAAAAGTAAAAATGGAATAGTTACAATATTAGTTAAAAAATTAATTTTTAGTCAAGAAAATAGAATTTTCAACATAATAATTAAATTTTCAGTTAAAGGAATTAATTTTTGTAAAAACCAATGAGATGACTTTTTTACCAGAAAAGACGATTTCTCCACAAAATACATGGATTTTCAACTAACTAGTTGAATTTTCAACTAAATAGTTCAATTTTCAACTAAAAAAGATCAATTTTCAACACAGATGTAAAAATGAAATTTTCACTTTAAAAAATTAATTTTCAATAAAAAAAATTTCATCTATATAGTTGAATTTTCCATAGTTGAGTTTTTAGCGAAAAAGATGGATTTTCAACAAAAAATGGAATATCTCAATTTTCATTGAAAAAAATTATGTTTTAATAAAAAACGAATTTTTAGCAATATAGTTTAATTTCGTAGCAAAGAAATAAATTTTCAACCAAAAAAAAATATATTTTTAAACAAGAAGCCTAATTGAGCCCATTGTTGAAAAAATTAATAATTATAGGTTAGAAAAAAATTTTTTAATATCAGGAAAAGTTTAAATTAAAGTCATACACAAGGAAATAAGAATTTTTTTATTTTTTGCAAATAAAAGTATTGGATTTGCCAATTTAAAAATCATTTATTTCAAATAATGAAAATCAATTTATGGAAATTTTTAACCAGTGGATACAAAAAAAATGTTTAAAATTTAGTATTAAAAATAAAGTTTGTAACTTTAATTTTTAGAAAAAGTTGTGTAAATATTAAATCTTGGAGATCCTCAATAACGAAATTGAATAAAAATGTTGATAGAAAAACTTTAGGATTCAACATTTAATTTATTTGCGTATTAATTATTTGGCTGCATCTATTCGTCCCGGAAGCTTGGCGGAATTGGAAAAGGGGATGGAATAGCCATACTTATGAAAAATATTTGACTTATCCTGAAATTCGGGACGACGAGAGACTTTGTAAATATTTATAATTTATTTTTTTATCTTTTAAAGTAAAAGTTCTTGAATTGTTAAGATAGATTAGATTTTATAAGTTCAAACATTTTTTTCATATGCAAAGTAGTCTCTGAGCATATGACCCATTTGCAGCCTAAACTTCACAAAAAAAACTGGTGATCCATTGGACCTCATTTTTTGTTCCAAAGGAGCTGCAATAAAAAGAAACCTCACTTGCTGAAAAGGAAGCCAAAACAATAAATGAGCTCTGAATGAAACCTCATTTGGGATTGTAAATGATCCTAATCGTAATTGACCCTATTTATAAAAAACCTATTTTTCGCTTTGCCCACTTCGACATTTTGTTTAATTATCAACATAATTTTTACCTTGAAGCACACATGTAATCGAACTCTGATGAACATAACTTAATGAGTAAGAAGATTGAAGAATAAAATATTACTGCAATTACAATTTAAAAAATGACTTAATAAATATCATTTGCAGGTTATGTAGCAAAGTTGTCAACATAAAGGCGTATTCATATGCAAGAAACTTTTCGTCGGGGTCATCAGCAGTGCTGCCAATGCAGAACTTATGCTCCACTGCGCATGCGTGAAATAATCCGCTTCATTAGCTGCCATTGACGCGCCTATTTGAAATGTTTGAAAATACAATTGTTTCATTTAATATTATTAATTGCAAATAATTATATTTTAACATGCTTAAGTGGTACGTGAATGATTTTTAATATATATTATGAGCATTAGGTCCAAGAATAAAATAAGTATTCAGTAGATAAGAAATACCATGTTATTTAATGTAATCTTTTTTAATTTTTTAAATTATTGCTACTAACTTATGCATTTTAAATTTTGTATATCAATTAAAATAGAAAAACGAATTTCATTATAGGTACAATTTGAAAAATTTAATATTTATTTGTCGAGAAATTGTAATTTGAATTTTATGAAAGGTACATATTAAATAGAAACTCAAAAAAATAGAGATAATAAATAGAAATATAAAAAACAAAAATATATTTTGTTAATCACTAGCATAAATGTTACATCCATTTTTTATAATAAAGCACTTACGCGTTTCTAATTGGTTCTCAGTTCCTTCTCAAGATGCAAAAAATACAAAAAATTTCGAAGGTTTTAAGGGGAAACTGAAAAATAAAAAAATAAGATTCCCGAAGCTGTAAAATTTGCGAATTGGAAAAGTACCCAATAATAAAATTCCTAAAATTATAAAATTGCCGAAATTTAAAAATGACGAATTTCTAAAATTAAACAATAAAAAATTCTTTTTATAATGAATATTATTTTTCAATCAAAAATAAAAGTCTCATATATCTTTATCAGAGAAACAAATTTTTTTGATGTTCGAAGTTTTCAAAAATTATTGTTTCAATTTGAAATAACAATAATTTAAAGAAATGTAATTCTGGATGAACAATTTTTTTTTAAATGTGCACAGAAAAATTACGGAAAACCTTTTCAAAAATCGACTTTTGAATATCAAAAATTGACTTATGAATATAAAAAAATTTTTTAAAAAACTTAAAGAAAAATCAGTGGTGAGTTGAATTCTGCCAAGTTTGTTTGCACGTGTGTTAAAATTTTTTTGTTATATAACTTCTATACATTCATAGTTATTTTTATTTGAACAACAATGTTAAAAAACTATTGACTTTAAAAAAATTGCCTTTGGTAAGAATATTTGATTATTGTATTTTCAATAAACAAATAGTATCTATCAAAAAACTATTTTTTCAATTGTTTCAGTTCGGGAATTTTCTAGTTTGGATATTTTCTCATTCGGCAATTTTCTGTTGAAAATTTTATCATCAGGGAATTTCCCAATTTACGATTTTTACATTTTGACAATTTTATAATTTCGGGAATTTTATTATCCCGGAATTTTCCAATTCAGAAATTTTATAGTGTCGGGAATTTTATTTTATTTTTTTGGATTTTTGATTCGTTTCTCATAATCTTGAAAAATTTGTGTACCTTTCGCATCTTGAAAAAAAATTGAAAACCAGTTCGAAAAGCGTCGATGCTTTATCACAAAAAAGAAATTTAAATTTATGCTAGTAAAAAAAGTTTTTCTTTCACTGAATATACTTTTTTGTACGTTTTAAAGTAAATTCGAATGAGTTTCCATTTGATATATAACTTTCATAAAATTTGAATTACAATTTCTCGATAAATAAATTTAAATATTTCAAATTGTAGCTGTAATAAATTTTGTTTATTCATTTTAATAATTATACAAAATTTTAAATGCATAAATGAGTAACAATAATTTATTTCAAAAAATTAAAAAAAGATTGCATCAAATAGCATAATATTTTGTATTTACTTAATATTTATTTTATTTGATTATCTAATGCTCAGAATATATCAAAAACTATTCACGTACCACTCAAACATGTTGAAATATAATTATGTATAATTTTCATGATTAGATAAAAAAAATTGTGCTTTTTAACATTTCAAATAAGCGCGCCCTACTTTGCAAGCGGTTGGTTTGTGAATGCGCATTGATGTTTTTCTTTTCAAGTGCGCTTGAATGGAACGCTTTTGGGTCCCTGTAGGTATCTATTAGAACTCAAGTTCTTTTCGATACCAACTTTAATTTGAGCCGCAACTTTAGTAAACCCCCCGTTTTTTCTGTGTTTGATTTATTTGCCGACTGATCCATATTATTCTAATTTAATGTTAAAATAAAATAAGAAATAATGCTTATTAAAAATAATGAGAAAGGTCCCTAATTGTGAATAAATTGTAAGTTTTTTTATAAAAAACTTAAAAAGGTTGTATCTTACAATTAATTGATCTTTCCACGCGATGCAAGAATAAAAAACCACAATTCTTATAATTGATTGAATAGAAAATTAAATAAAAATTTATAAAATTTTCTGGAGATTTATGAAATTTAATGTAAATTTGTGAAATTGTCGGAAATTCGTAAAATTTGCGAAGGTTTTGAAGAGCTTCGAAATTGCAGAAAACTTTTTAAGCTTTTAAAAGGTTATGAAATTTTCGGATATTTATGGAAATTTACAAGAAGCTCATAAAGGTTCATTAAAATCCATTAAAGGCTAAATGAAAACTTATAAAGCTTGTGAAATTTGGATACCTAGTAAATGTATTGAAACGTATCTGTGCTACGCCCCAGTTGATGGTGAAAGAAGTGAAGTTAAAGACGCCTTCTGAGACACCTTACATGATTTAATAGGTATGTTACGTCATAACACGCAAATGGAAGTTCGCGCGAATCTTGCTTAGCAACTGCGTCGGAAACCACCGGACGGTGGAAGGGAGGGAATAAGGGTATGGCGTGCTTTGCGCCGGGCCCAACCAAGTGAGTCTGGAAAGCTAGTCACACAGTCATTCGCATCGGTATCGTCGAATTTTCGTCACTGTTCCGACCGAGAAGCTCTTCGCATCGGTCGCTTCATCAAGCTGAATCGCCTTCTTCGCGAGTGCACCTACCCGTCTGGGTTGATCGTCCTTAGGAACACCTCGCCTTTCGGGGCTGAATTTCGGGATCATTGATTCTGATAATTTATCGAGACTCGCTTTCGCGACCGCGTGTAAGAGCTTGACGCAAAGCACGCGTGCGTTGTAGCTTCTCATCATCAGTATTGTCGATTTATTCTTCGTTGAATCTCTCTCACGTCACGTGACTAGTGTACTTGAATAAATCTAGGTTTTTTGTGCCTCTTTAGGCTTTTTCCCGTACAAAGGTGTTTTATTTGTGGACCCACAATTCTTCACCTCTTAGCTGGCGAATTTCTCGAAGTAGAGATTTTCGGCAATCAGCGAAAGAGGAAAATGGCCAGGAATTCAACATCACACGAATCATTGCTTTAGGAAACTAAGTTGTCGAGTCGCCTAAGGCGAGACAATCTAAAATAGTACAAGGTACTTGCGATTAGGGTATCCAACGTCAGGGTAAAAAAAGGGTGCTAGGTTATTTCGGGGATTCAAAAACAAATTGCACCGAAGACAGATTAGTTAACTCATGCTTAGAAACCTCTTTAGAATACACATGTTCACCTGGAGCAGAGCACTTACCCACAGTATAATTGACTTTGCTGTTAAAGATGAAAGACAAAGAGAGCTAGTAAAAGATACGCGGGTTATAAGGGGTTATGAATACAATACTGATCATTACGTTCTTGTCTCAAAAATGAACTTGGGTCGGAGATGGGGAATCAAGAAACTAAAGAGATGCAACTACCACGAATCAAAATCAAGAAATTACAGAAACTGGGAATGCGAATAGATTTTCATAATAGGATATATGATTGCATAGATAGGGCAACGTGGAAGGAGCTGGTACGCAACAAGGACATTGAGGGCACATGGACTATGTTACGGCATATCATTATTAGAAGTGCGACCGAAGTGTGTGTTACTACGGTTGTAGAAAGAATGTCTGGTGATGCGTGGTGGAATAATGAAATCTGCGAAGCCGCCCACAAAAAAAAACAAGCGTATGAAAGAAAGTTGAACACCACAGGCCTTAGCAAAGAGGAGAAAAAGATTCGTAAATGATTACAGAGACAAAAAGACGAAAGTAAAACTACTAATCAAGGAAAGTAAAGATAAAATAAAAACCGAAGAAAAGAAAATGCAATTCAATTTTGAAGAAAGCAAGAAACTATTTTATAAATTGGTAATGATTAGTTGAAAAAAAGAAGAAATACAGGGTTTGTAATCATGAAAAATAGAGAAGGGGGAAATGGCATGTTGCATAGACGGGAAACTAGACGCTTTGAAAGACCCTTTTCAGAAATTATAGGGAGATGAAGCTATGGAGCAAAACTACTACGACATAACGCAAGTTTTTTAGAACCCATCATAAAGGGTTACATGGTTTATATTCGGCGGCTCTATAATTTAAATAACCTCAATTTTTTGCTGTAATTTGTAAAACGGTTAAAAATATATAAGGGCACGTCTATCTAGCTCTTTTCTTAATGATTTTGTTTTCAATACAGTGCAATTTTATTCAATTTTAACTTGAGCGTAACTTTGAACAGGGTTTTAGTAACCCTAGCTATAATCAAATAATAACTCTAACATTATTTGATAGAAATAAAAACTCAAATGGTTGAGAAAAATGCGTTATTTAATATAAAATTTGTAATAAACGTATTTTTTTATATTTATAGCTAATTTTTCTTTCCAATCATTTGGCTAACATTAATTTTACAAAATTAATTTTTATATATAATATTTCAGTTGCCCTGCTGTTAATTGTACCTGGCTCTGTCAATAGAAATTTAACTTAGGAATACAAAATAAATTTGCTTAAGTATTCGTTATTGTGAAGTTAAATACTTCCATTGATAAGTGTACACCAGTAACAGAACTAGGAGTGTTTCTAAAACAGTTTAGGAATAGAAAATAGAAAAATGTCTACATCTTGCTTAGTCTTCGACATAATTACCTTTTTTTTTAAATCTGCCGATAATCGTACGAATGGCAGATTGATATATTTGAAATTTTCTTTAGATTCAACATTTTTTATTTTTGAATATTCCATTTAGGAATGGCATAGTTTATTATTTCTTTAAGGGCATGCGATACTTTGCCATATGCGCATTTAGTTACCCACGCTTTTTAATTTTTCAGAGAAATATTACTGTCCAGACATCCGCGAGATTGTTTTTCACGTCCGGATGCTATTATTTTGTTGAAAAATCAGAAATTGTGAATAAAAATTGTGAGAAACTGAATTGCTCATTTGGTAAAGTATAACGTGCCCTTAAATTAAAAAGTTTAGAGACTGTTATTATGGAAATTGTTTTACTTTAAAGATTTTGTATTAAAAATTTTTTCTACTTGTATCTTTCCAATTTCAAAATGCTCTGTTACTTAAAATAATTTTAATCTCTTAAAGTTCCACTGCTTAAAATGTTTTCGTTTTGAATACTGAACAGTTTAAATTTTTCAAGTATGCTTTCAGTTTAAGTACAAATTTATAACCTAAAAACAGGTTAATCCTGATGAAACAAATTTTATAAATAATAT
>JAUELO010003301.1:0-11868 GCA_032357855.1 Amphibolips quercusostensackenii
GATGTCAAGAAACTGTGAAAGTCACAAGTTATGGTTGCAAGACTACAGCAAAACGTTACTCTTTACAACGCCATCTGTAAAGCGGATCTCAACTACACGCCCTTAAATTTATCCTCAGAGGAGGCCTTGCATATCAGGGCAGAAGCCATAGAGGAATTAGAAACGCAATGGAGACAGAAAGCCATCCACGGCAAGCACCCTAAAACGTTAGATCAACATAAGGTGGATAGTGAGGCGTCAAATATTTGGCTGAAGAAGGGCGTCCTGAATCCAGAAACAGAAGGATTTGTCATTGCGATTCAGGACAGAGTTGTCAGAAATAGAAATTATCCCAAATACGTGTTACATCAAGACGTAGTTGACCAATGCTTATTATGTGGAGAATCCAACAAATCGATCAAGCACATTATTGATGGTTGTCGCGTGATGGCTCAGAGAGAATATACGCACAGACATAATGATGTGGCGGGCATCATACATCGACAACTTGCCATAAACCTTGGACTCTTAACAGAATAAATGCCTTTATATAGATACATTCTAGTACCCTTTATAGAAAACAAAGATTACATTTTATATTAGAGTGTTTCTATACAGACGGATCATTTTATCCGAGCCAAACGACCTGACATCGTGATGCGAGAAAAAAAGGTGAAAGAGTCTACATTATCGACAGTGCTTGTCCACTTGACCGGAATCTGCAGGCAAACTATACTACTAAGATTTATAAGTATAGCTAGCTAAGGCATAAAGTAAAGACAATATGAAGCAATGTAAAACATGCATCCATTCATCCTATTGTTATTTTGGCTACAGGCAATGTGCACGCAACATGCACTGAACATTTAGAACATTTAGGGGTCAGTAGGGTACTGGCAGCAAATCAGAAGGCGGTTTTACTTAACACTACTCAAATTTTAAGAAACTTTCTAGACCATCAGGAAGTAAAAGACTAAAAACCTAAGGAGTGGCAGATGGTAGCTCTAAGAAAGCATCCAGAGGTGACTGTTGTCACCTTCAACGCTCGCGGCCGCTGTTTAAGTACAACATCGGTAAAAGCGAACTCCAAACGACATCATGTTCATAATTTTGTACCTGCAACATCATCGCATTAGATTTCAAACATTGTTTAAATTAAATTTATAACATCCTCACTCATTAGGCACCTGACTTAGTCCGTGGCTGATATGAAAAACTGGGTAAAACCCGAGAACAAGTTAATAAAATAATAATAATGCAGAAATATTTGCACAAAGACTGTGAAATGTCGTATAAAAAATATATTGACCGTATTTTATTATATTAATACAATATTTTTCACATATTTATATATATATATATATTCTTCATTTTTTTATAATTATTAAATACACACTTCGCACACCCGGTCACTTACACATATAATTAATTATGATGTTAGGTTTGCTGATTACTGGTCAAATAATTTTTTTTTCCTTTTTTCTTTAGCGCTCCACTCGTGAATAGTGGCGTCTTTGGTTCATATCCAAACCGTGGCAGATTTTTTTTCTCGTTTATTCAGAAGAATTATTTGACCAGTAATCACATGCTTGAACGTTTTGAAAAATCGCACTCATGTTTTCTAAACTCGTGTATTCTACCGTGCGCTCTAACTCATTTCGCTATCAATGCATATGGACCTTGGCCACAAAATCTTGGCTAAGAAGTGTGAGGCAGCCTCGCACCAAGTCGTAGGGTGAGCCTTAACCATCTTTCAACTAAAAGTTATTGAACTCAACGTTTCACTGAAGAAAACATCCTTCTCATGATAAATAAGTAGTTGTAAGGCAAATTGAAAATTTTTAAGACTTCAATTAGGCATTTTATATTTAAAAGTAATTTAGAATTTATTTTTTCTTATTTGAACAAGGGTTTAAAATTTTTTTCGTTAAATACTTGAGAAGTTTACAAACTATCTAAAAGCAACAAACAATAAAGAAAAGTCAAGTGCAAAAATGTTTCAGTAATCTTGATGACAAAAAAAGAAATTTCTACTACACAAAAACTCCCACAAAACGTGCATTTTTGAGTTTATCCAATTTTTTTATAATACTTCCTTACAAAGTTTTTAACGTGAAATAGCACTTCCTAAACAATAATTTTAAATGTATAAGACAAAAAATTGAATTTTACCTATTTCAAAAAGGGTTTGATACTATTTTTCTTTAAAGATTTTTACCTCTTAAAAACAATCTGAAACTGACAAACAATGAAGAATAGTAGACAGAACGCAAAAACGCTTTAATAACATGAGTGACAAAAAAAAATCCCGCTAAATAAAAACCTCCTTAAAATGCATAGTTATTAATTGACGTAATTCTATAACAATACTTTTAAAATCAGCTTTTAATCTAGAATAACAATTCCTAGTCAATTATTTAAAATATACAAAAAAAATTTTCTTAAATTTGAATATTACCTATTTCACAAGGTGCTTGATACTTTATTTTTCTTTTAAAAATAGAATACTTCGAAACCTGAAGGAAAAAGAATTCTGTAAAGAAAATTTGAGTGCAAAAACATTTAGGTTAAAAAAGATCGAGTCACATGGTGATCGGATGAAAAATATTTATGTGCATCGTCCTTACATTCTTAACTTTTTTACTTTAAAAATGTGTAATTGTCTATTTTTCCATAGTGTACAAAAATGTCGGTATAAAAGCCGAATATTGTCGGTACGAATAAGGTAAGCTGGAAAAGTTGCTATTTGCACCAAAATTTCGGTGCGAATAAACAGATTTTTTCGGTACGTGTACACAATCCCTTCTCAATAAAATTTGTAAAAGTTTTTTTTTTAATTCCTTTTACCTAAATATTTTGAATAAGGTATTTTTAAACACTTTTTGAACCACGATACCTCTTTTATGTCTTTTTTTTACTATTTAAATTTAAAAGAAAATATATAAGTATGAATATGGATGATTGCCAAAAGTTTAACCTTTTTTTGTTCCAGATATTCTTTTAAATCAATGATTTTTTTTAATATCTCGATTTCGTTCAGAAATGAAAAATTAAAAACAACAAGTAAAAAATGAAATTTTTAAAAAGAATATCAACAGCATTTTTGAATGATTTAAGATTCATAGATATCACTTCTATTTTATCAAAAAGGATAACAATCAAGAAACAGGTTCAATATTTTAGCTATAAAATTACTTCAAATTAAGAAAACCAAGAATCCAACGATAAAATTTTAATTTTGGACATTTAATTCAAATTTGAATTTCAACTTTTTTTGAATATGATTTCTTTAATTGTAATATTTTAAAGTAAAAAGTATCAAAAAGCATTTCAAAGTCTGTCCCGATTCGAAGATTAGTCTTCAAATTAAAAAAATATTTAAAATTGGAATATCAAACAATTAAATGACTTTTTCTATTAGAACTGAGAATTAAAAAATAATCTTAATCAGAAAATAAATTCTCTGTCTTTTCCCAATCACAGAAACAAGTGACAGGCGCTTGAAGGCACACACACATACGCACAACGGGCAAACGCGCAAAATGCGCGTTACGGAAAAACGTTCACTAAGCATTTACAGGCTTAGTGACTAATCAACGGAATTCTATCAATAAGCCCACATTCTCAACTCGTCGATTACTTACTTTCCTAGTTCTTTTTTACAAATCATATGAAATATCGTTCACCATCAAAAAAGTCTAATGTACTATATAATATAATTGATAAACTATTGCTTGAATCCCTATTCTTGACAATTATTTGACTGTCACTTAAACTCTAGAGAAATGTTTATTATTTATCAAAAGGAATCGCTTGGTTTTTTAAATTCTTTTTTATGAGAATTAGTCGATTTTTTAAGCGCCTCTGTTTTTAAAAATAAATTGACTTTTCTGCTTCTATTTAATAAAATTTGCTGAAATCTATACGGTCTTTTCTCTCTATCCGGAATTATAACATAGTCAATTAAAATTTAAGCGATTATTTTTTTCCATGCAGAGAAATAATTTATTAATAAGATAAAATACTATTACTACGCATTTATGCATCATTTTGCAGCTTTAGGATCAAATATTAATGCATTAATATTATCTATAGAAACCGAGGAATTATCATAATAAGGTATAATAGTATAGTGTAGTATAAACAAGCACATGAAATGAAAAGTATTTGTAATTAAAGAAGAAAAATAGGCTCCAGGCTGTTTTAAATTTTAGGAATTTTTTTGTTATAAGTGCTAAAAATGACTAAATATTATATAAAATATTTAACCTGTTACAGACCAGTCTGAGCATTTTTTAAAAATTTTTTTGCCCGTTTTCTCCAAATTCGGTTGTCTTACACAAGTCGAAAATCTTATTTATATTTTTTCTGGCTACTAAGTACAATTGATTATAGGCATTTGATTGCTTAAGGCTAAAATGGAAACTTTGGTTTTGGTTTTGTGAGAAAATTAACATTTTTTAAAGAAAAAAAAACTTTTTTTGCTTGCAAATACTTTTGTACGGACAAGATCGATTTTTCTAATGACGTTATAAGATTTTTTATTTCCAAAAGGTAAAAATGGAAATTAAAACTTCTTTGGTTTCCTCCTGTTAAAAGACTTTTGATAACAATTTTCCCTTTACGATTTCGGCTCTCACGAAGTTAATTGATATGTAAAATTTAAATTTAAAGTCTAAATTTCGACTCGAGTAGAGTAATGCAAAATGTACTTGATTTTTTTGTAAACAATTATATGCATATCGCTTGGAAATTTGTTCGAATCCATGAAAATGCATTTCTCAAAAGTCATATTTTAAGGTTTTGCAAACCCCATACAGTTTAACACGTGTTTCTTTTATAGGGTCTGAAAAAACCCCAATATGTGAAAAATTAGATCTTGCGAGTTTTTGACGGTAATTATGATTTTCTTGCGGTTTTTCAAATAAAAATTATTTATCATACATAAAAAACTACTCTTTAATAATAATGAGATGTTTATATAAATTTCTTAAGCAATTTATTATTGTTTTTGTCAGTATAGTAAAAGAAAACTGCTGAATATAATAATAAATTTCTTGAACAATTTATATTAACATATATTTATCAGAAGAAAGTTGTGTTTAATATACTATAAACAATTTTTTTTTTTTTAAATAATCATAATTAGCGCCAGAAACTCGCAAGATTCAATTTTTCACTCATGGGGTTTTTCGGGACCCTATAAAGCCGACTAATGGGGATGATATTTAAAAAATAAGTTCTAATTCGTTGTCTATGTGTTATTTCAAAGAGAAGAGTTGAGTTTTAACTGAGTTTACCTAATATTGATGATTCTGAATAAAATTACATATTTGTGGATTCGAACAAATTTTCGGGCAAGATGCACGAAAATTAGGAAAAAAAATTAAGACTATCCCAGTGGAGCTCCTCTCTTGATTTTTCTGTGACCAAATACATATATATTTATATTAAATGTATTTAAAATTAAACAGAGAAAGGTGAAATATAATATTTTTATCCTATTTTACTATTACTTTTTATCTTTCTAGACAGTATTCGTAGTTAATTCATCTGAGGATAAGATAAGGGAATTTAGACGATTTTCTTGAAGAACCAAAATGGAAAAGATCAATTTTATTTGTTTTTAAGGTATTAATAATAATTTTTACTGAATTTAATAGATGTTTAATAAATTTTTTTAAAAGTTGTTTAATTTTAAATTAAATAGTTACATTCAAACTAATAATGTGAAATATTAACAAAAATGTTGAATGTTAACCAAATTGTATAAATTTTCAACTGCACTGATTAATTTTCGACCAAGAAAGACGGTTTTTTTTTAAATACACGAATTTTTAACTAGAAAAGATCAATATTCAATCAAAAATATCAATTTTTAACCAGAAATAAAATACTTACATTTTTAGTTCGACAAATTAATTATCAACAGAAAAAACAAATTTTAACTAAAATAGTTACATTCTCAACAAAAGAAAATAAATATTAAACTTTTTCAACCCAAAAGATTAATTATCTAAAAATGGAATATTTAAGTTTTCAACTCAGGGGGTGAATTGAACAAAAAGTGAATTTTTAAGAAACTAATTCAAATTTAAACCAAGTATTTTTAAAGAAAATAATGCTTCGAAAGAAAAATTTTGATTCCTCAAGCAAAAGTTTTGGTTTAACTTGCTGAAAATGCTACCAACAAATCGAAATTTTCATTTTTCGTCAGGCAGTGCTTGTTTTAAGCATAGAAAGCTATATTTAACACTGAAGGAAGACCGGTAAGTCATAAAAAATTAATTGTTTATTCGTAATGTCATTTTTCACGATTAAAACAAAAACTACACATCTCATCTAAAAATATTTGATATCAAATTTGTAGCCTTTTTTAAATGAATAACTTCCGTTTTTCTATTTTTTTTAAATCTTGTGTCATTAGTCCAAAAATCAAATTTTTTCATATGAAATATAGTTTTTGACAAATAAAACAAAGACTTAGCATGCTATCAAAAAGTAATTAATTATAGAAAGAATTATTTGTGAAATTCTATATATCTTTTTTAATTATTTGCATTTTTCTTCAAATTAAAAAGAATCCTGCAAAATTAAAGAAATTGCAGATTATTTTTTGAGAATTTAAAAAAATTGTCGAATTTTTGTTTGAAATTAATTTTTTTAATTAAAAAATTATTTTTAATTTTTCTAGGGACCTTAAGAAAATTTTTTTATTCTCTTGAGCATAAACTTATGTGTTTTGAAATATTAAAATGCAAAAGTTCAAAAGTGATACCATCTAAATTTTGTTCTGCTTTGATAATTAAGGCGTTTTAAAAATTTAAGCACTTGAAATTAAACAAGTTTTAATTCTGGAAATCCTTCAATTTCAAAAATTTTTATTCTAAATAAACACATATTTTTTAAAATTGATAGCCTCAATTGATGACAAATTTCAAGTTTAAGGGCTCCAAAGTAAAATATTTTGCTTTTGCAAGCTTTTGCAGTTACAGAATTTATAATGAAAATCATGTCAAATAAACAAATTTTAATTAAAAGTTTTTTAAATTAATGAAATTTTTGTTAGTATTAAAAATGTTTATTATAATCGTAATTTCCTTAAAAAATTTATAAGTTAGTTACTGGCAGTTCGGTGCATCGAAAGAGTGAAGTTTTTGAGTCCAGAAATAGCCATATAGTGCATTTGTTAATTAAGCTTGTTTATGACGATATGTAAATTTTTGAACATTTTAAAACAAAGTTTGCACTATTTTTAACGATTTTCAAAGGAAAATTACGCAATGCTAGCCCTACAGCCCTATACTTTAATGATTGGTTTTACGGGAAATTCCACAAAACAAGTAAGTGTCTTTATTTTTTTTTATTTTATCATCTAATAATTTTTTAGTAGTTTAGAACTTTATAATCTTGGATATATTATAATGTCGAAGTATGGTAATTTTTTATTTTGAAAGATTATCAAAAATTGTTGAAATGATTCGAATCCGCTTGAAAAATATTTAGGGATTTTTAAAGAGATTACAAATATTTTTAAGCTGTAAAAGATTTCAAAAAATTCATCAAATATTATTAAATTTCTCGCAAACTTCTGAAAGTCTTAAATAACTTTTATAATGACTTGGAATTTCATAAAATGTGGTAATATCTTGTAAAATAGAAAACTATATTTTGACATTTTTTAGATTCTTTGACGATATATTCAAAATGTAGAAGAAACTTCTGAAAAATTGCTCAAGAACCTAAGGAATATAATTTTATTTATAAAACTGTGAAGAAAAACTGATAATACTTATTTCCTTGCTCTCAGATCTCAAAATTTAATTTTAGCTAGATGTAAGGTGTTCAAAAACTCTGAACAAATAAATAGTTATTTGTAATTTTTTTTAAACTTATTTTTCCCCTTAAATCGAAAAATATCACGCGCGTGATTGATGATGCTAGTTAAGTAAATAATGTGAGGCGAAATAGATTAATTGTGCAAATACATAATTTTTCCATTTTTAAGACGGAACTCGTAAATATTCGGTCTTGGTGGAGATTACGCAAAATTACACAATATTTCTTTATCTCATTTCAAAAATGCTGATAATTTTGCGCAATCAGGTACTTCTAATAAACAATCCTGATTGCGACATTTTTCATTTCAATAACCTTATTCTAATTAAGCTGCAAATAAATTATTATATTTTCGCTCAGAAATCCATGGTACCTTTACAGTATCGAATATCAAAACAGAAATATTTCGACAAATAGATTTTGTCATTTCCTAATAATATTTCGTTGCTCTGTTCTCTCTCCTCAAATAAGTTGAATTTCGCTAGTAATTATAGAGATTTTCCTGAACTAGGTTTAGAGAGTAAATAAAAAAATTGTGCACGATATAAAGAAATAAAATTCTGGATTTATAATAATGAGATACTTAAATTATTTCTTAAATTTTAGGCAGCACTTTATTTTAATCAAACAATTAAGTTTTAAAAAATTAAAGAAATAGTATCCAACAAATCGTTTCTTTTTTTCAAAAAAGGAAAAAAGTAATCATTAAAATAAAAATTTAGTTTTCTTAAATGGGCTTTCACTTTGAATTGAAAAAAGAAAGATAGAGAAATAATTAGTTAAATTTTAAATCAACTTTTTTTTGGTGCATCAACCGTCGCATTTGAAAAAGATATTTTTATGTTTTTTAATTATTTCATGTTACAAAGCATATCTGCATGTATTCAGAGTTTGAACAATGATTTCAGTAAAACACATTTTTATTTATCTAACGTTAGCTGTGTCAAGGCTTGAAATCATAATGATTTCCCAACTCTTCTCTTATGAATTGCTTGCAAATCAACTAAATAAATATTTCACGTATGACAAGCATTTAGTATATAAAGATAGCTTTCTGAATTCAGGTAAAAGACTTCTGGTTCATCTTCAATAATCATGAAGTGTGTCATCTCCTGCTTACTGGCCTTATGTGCTTCCGAAGTGAGTCACCTACCATTTTTATTAATTATCATATTTTTCATAATTAATTTCAATTTTGAGAATGTAATATCTTGTAAAACCCAGTCAAATTCCCAAAATACAAAAATTCACCTAACCAACTCTTCTTAAATTTACATACCTCATTACATCGACACATTAAGAGAAATGTAACTGACAATTTTTCTTATATTTTGGAAATACTATGTCACCTTTTTTTCAAAGCCAAAAAATTCGACATAGATTTAAATATTTCAAAGCTAAAAAGGAAATAAGACGGCAAAGTTGAATTTTAATTTTTCTGAGTTAAACGCGGAGCTTAGAGATTTTTTATATTTATGCATATTTATACATTTACGCTAATTATGACTTTTTTGTGGTTTTAAAATACACAACGTTTATAATATATAAAGTACTCCTCTATACTAATAATAAGATGTTTACATAAATTTATTAAAAAATTTTTTTTTGTTGCAATATTCTCTCATAATAAATTTACAAGGTTGCGTTTTTTTTTAACTTTTCAATTATTATGAAGTGATACTGAATAAATGTTAACAAACCTAATAGCCTAAGCAATTTGGTATGTAACTACATTATCTTTAAATAATGCTAGAAAGTTGCGTTTATTCTAATTTTTTTTGTATTTTTTTGAATAAAAGTTAAAAAAAATAACAATATAGTATAATTTTTTTATTTTAAAAATTTCATTGACTTTTCATTTATATTTTTGTCACTTTGCTGTAAAAATTTACAAGATATTACAGAAAACTACAACAATTTTTTCGTTCACTTGTGTTTGACGTCTTAAAAATATTTTTAATTTTTGTTACCAGCTTATGGCTTCAATATGAGCCGCTGTCAAACCTACAAAAGTTCTTGTTTTTAAATTTTCTTGTACATTATACTCCGACCTTTGGTCACTATGGACCTTACCAGAAAGCCCTGTAATTTCTAGGAATCAGGTAGCTAGGTTAGGACCAAACAGTTGACATCTGCTAAGGCTTCAAATTTCACAACCGATGAAACTTGTCATTTTGAAATAAATGACTCGCGCATTCAAAATTCAGAACCGGTCAGTCTTAAAAAACTAGAGACAAATAACATTTTCTGAAAAAATTAAGACTGACATTTTTTACAAGTATCTAGTGAATTGTTGGAAATAATGGGGAAATGGACATTTAGTATTCGCTATGCAAAGAACGTAATGGTTGCATTTAAAGAAAACTATTGATACATAAAAAATAAATACCCCAAAGATAAATAATATGAACATTTTAGAAAATTCAAAGCAGATTAATTATGACTCTTAAAGGTCTTAAGGAGCTTTTGTTGTCGATGCCTTGAGTTTGAGTCGAAGACAAAAAATTTTGACTTGAAGATGAAAAATAAAGTGTAGCTCGCGTAAAAATATTTTTACTCTGGTTTAATCTGTTGGTAAAATTCGAAGAGATTTGAAAGGCCTTAAGAATATTCAAGACATTAAAAAAAAATTAAAACAAGTTGACATTCTTTACAACATTTTTTAGTAATTTTGGGTATTTAAGGGTACGCAAAAAAAAGTTTGTTAGGCCTTAAACATTGATTTTAGTAATTTAATAATATTTCAGAACAATTTAAATATTTTAGGGAATTTTTAAAGATTCTAAAGCATCTTTAAGAGATATTGAATTTTTGTCCTTTTACAGGTTTTTCATATGCTTACGAAACTATATACTGTGCACACTTTCTATGACGTCATTAACATACCTTTATATACGAGCGACGTTTAAAAAAAAATTGAACATTTAAAATAATTTGAGGTCCCAAAAATCCCTAGATATTCACTAAATCTTTCCAATCTTTAAAATTCTATAAAGTGACTACAAAGCTTCTTGTAATTTTTTTATATTTTTAAAATTCCTTTTATTTGTTGAAATAGCTTGAAATCCTTAAAATATTGATTAATGTTAATATTTCTTTAAAATAATTGAAGGTCCTGAAATTGCAATATGTAGTGCAGTATTAAAGCTTACTGTGCAGTACAGCTTAAAACCTGGACCTACCAAATAGAGGATTAGAACAATATTAACGTGATCAATCAGACCAGATTAAAAAAAAAAATTTATCATTTTTGGCACCCGATTCAACCTTTATTTCGTCTCAACCACCTGAGCCTATTTTGGACAGGTTTAAAAAATGCATAATCTGTGATTTCCCGGGTAAAAATAATTCCTCGTGGATAAGTATGCAAATGCCTCCAATCAAGAGTTAGTCAAGACATAGCCAAAGCGTATTCCTAAGTCTCGCCACTGGCCGCGAGCGAGAGATTATTTTTCGTCTCTGTGCCAAAATTTTTTGTCTTCAAGTCGAAATTTTTCGTTTTTAGGTCGAACTCAAGGCATCGACAACAAAAAAGCTCCCGAAATCTTCGAGGGTCATCGCTGATCTGCTTTAAATTTTACAAAATGTTTGTATTTTTTATCTTTATGGTATTAATTTTTTATGTATTAATAATTTTATTTAAGTGCAACAAGTATGTCCTCTGCATAGCGAATCTAAAAATGTTGTCTATTTTTTGCTATGTGCAACAGTTCACTAGATACATGTAGAAAATGCAGTTTCAATCTTTTTACTAGAAATTTTATATGCCTGTAGTTCTTATGGGCGATCGTCTTTTCCTCCACGGCTACCTGTGCACCCTTCCCCTTTCAGTGTGCAACGACACTACACCTCACTGGATTCGAACTTGCTCCAGGCCCTCGCTGATAGGTCCCCTGTGGAGAAAACTGCTTAGACTTTCAACTTATGTCTGTTCCTATTTCAAAAATATGAATATGTTCAAGACATTCATTTAAATATGCGAAATTAGGTTAAATTTAATCTAATATAGTATAAATATAACATATGAACTTTTTATGGATAAATTTAAGG
>JAUELO010003308.1:0-11868 GCA_032357855.1 Amphibolips quercusostensackenii
TCTTGAGATCTTTTGATGTATTAAGATAAAAAACATCCTGCATTCCATATGTTTCCAAAACAAATGGTTCTTGGTTGCAACAATTTTATTTTGGAACACAGGTTCATCGCTTAGTGATGTGATAAATATTCCATAGCCAACAATTATTTGTTATTAAATATTTCTAATTGCATTTGTTTATTGATTTTTTCTAGCGAAATAGAATTTTTTCAGTTTACATTTTCGCCGAAGAATGACTGCTTGAAACAACAGTGGGATTGAACAATTTTTTCGAACAAATTGAAAAAGAGTACCAGATTTTAAAAAAAAACTTAGATTCAATACAAAATACACAAATTCAATGAAGCCACTATTCAGGAAAGTTTTCGAAAAGCTCAGCAATTGCATAGAAATTTGTGGAGTTTTTTTATAATCAAATTAGTGAATTAAAATGTATTTATGGAGTTAGCAGTGATTTGTCAATTGATACGCACTGAAGAATTAGTGGACAAAAACCGTTTTTTAATCAAATTTCTGAAAGATTATAAATGATTTGTAATTATATATATAATAATAAAAGGTTAAACAGCCACTGCATGGTCCTACTAGGAGCAGCTGCCATCTATGAGAAAACGACATCAGCTCCCAGAGGAACCGCGGTGCATCACACCTATGTCGACGTCTCACAGCCGTGAGATAGGTGGCCACAGGTCACGACAAAATCGCAACGACAGGCTGCTTAAACGCTCATGTGTCTAAAGAATACAAAGCGACCGAAGGATGAGAGCTTTCTGCATCCATTGCGCAAGAGCTTTTGCATATTTTTGGCACGCGGGTGTAGCTGTGAGGTTACGTACCAATGATAGTTTCGCACCTCCTAGAGCACTGATTACAAGAAAAATCACTTCAACCAAGTATTTTGGGTACAGACGTTGCAGCTACCTTTTAAGGTCTTGATACCTCTTCTCCTTTTCATTCACTTCGGCCGTGATGCTGTAGTCGGTTAGAGCCCAGAATTCGATTACGAATATTGTTTGCTTATCGAATTCTTGGAGAACGATGTCAGGCCTCAAGTGTGCAGCGGAAAGTGCTGTTCGACAATCGTAGTTGCAGAAAATTTAGCACTTTCCATGTCAGACAATTGACTCTATCTTTTTCAGAGCGTTCAGCAGGGCAGGGTCGCGGCCAACGCCGTGAGAGCGACAAATATAGTAATAAAGCACTCTCAGTTTACCGGTAGTTAGCGTGGAAGGCAAGTTTGTGTAGGGAAATTGTATACAGCGCTCATAGTGCTCAATATGACACTACAATCCACTTGTACCACTTGTCAGTACAGTAGAGATCTGCGTTACCAGGTACCACGTATCACCTAGTGCACGAGTGAGTTTTACTTTCCTATGTTCCTACTCTGAGCTTCCGCCTCTCTCAGCGCTTTCCGCTTTTTCCAGGTTATCTCTTCTCCTCGCTGCGGCGTCGACTCTCTACTCGAGCTTCGCTATATTATCTGCTTTTTTTATATGCTTTTTTCCTTGCTATTTTGTCTTATCAAAAAAAATAAATATTCTAGTTGAAGCAAAGTATTTTTTTTATTGTTCTTACTAAGCTGAAGTTTGTTATTCTAACAGGGGTTGTAAAGTTGGTGCCCGTTCTAATAGAAAAATAGTTGATTGATTGTAGATGGCTACAAGGAATTTTCTCAAACGGGTGGAATTGAAAGAAATCCCGAAGCATTTATAGTGAATTCCAAAAAATTTTAGGTAAATTCTAACATCTTTAAATTTCATCTCAGGCAACATATGCTTGAATATCTGAAAAATAAAAGTTAGAAAAGGGGTGTACCAAACTCGCTTTTTCATTCTTCAGAATTCCAGGAAATTTGTAATAAATTCCAAAGAATTAAATAATAGTTTGAAAAAAAATAAAAAATTTAACTCTGGCAGAATATGTCAAAAGAAAAGATTAAAGTGCGCGTCTATTGAGTAGCTAACATTATTTTGTCAACGAGAGTACGTTACTTTGATTACTTTAGTGCTTCGGTACATATCAATCTGGAAAAAAAGTTTATAATTAGACACAGAGGGGCAGGTTATAATTCCTTTTTGCCCACCTACAAATAAGCATATAATTTCTGTTAATAAAATAAGGTGAGGTACTTTTCTCTTAAGAAAAAAAAGATATGCTGCAAGATGGCACATTACGAAAATTTAATTCACTGCTTCTTATTGCAGAGTTCAGTTTATAGGTCGAACGCTTACCTAATAGCAAGCCTATTGCTGTCGTTCCTTGTTCTGAACCTTTTTATTTTTCCGACAGACATAATTCTTTTGAAAGGCCTCTTCCTCCTACCAGATCTCATTCTCCGTCTTCTCCAGTTAGGTCTTCTTCTCCTACCAAATTACCTTCTCGTGCCAGGCAATGGTCTTCGCCTGTCAGGTCTCTTTCTTCTCTCATACTTGGGTATGAACTTGAACAACTTAGGCATATTCGGCTTATTCAAGCGAAAGGAGAACGGCAGGTCATTTAGCTCCTGCTAACTGAAGAACAAACTATATTATCAACATCCAATGGTGACAGATTTGCAATTATACTAGAGGTTACTAAAATGCTCGTAAAAAATGTATACAATAACAAGGGGCTCTTAAATATGATTGAAAATAAACATGAACAGCGGCGCGGTTGAAGAAATGACCCGACAAGAAATCCAAGAATCTCCGTTAGGCAGGAGTGGCCTAATTTCAAAGAATTTTAGAACAGAATTTATAAATAAATCTTGTTTATAAGATAATTCTAATTTTTAGATAAATGTTAAACTAAGAAATAATAATGTTTCTGATTCGAACTAGTATCAAAATGTTTAAAGAAATTGGTAATTAAGCGCCCGCATTCTATAAGCGTCTAGAAATTGTTTTCTCTTAACGGCGTCGCCCCTTCCCCTCGACAATTATCACACACATTTTGAATTTTAATTTTGAATGTTCATATTCTTATAAGAAATTCAATTCTCATCTTTTTTCACAAAACAATAAAGTTGTATGTTTTATCGCTTTTGAAATAAACTAAAAAAACTCGTTTTCCAGGAAACAAATTTGTATTGTCTTTTTTACGTATATTATTACACTAAATGGCTTATCAACTAAGCCATTATTTGACATATAATTAATTTATAACTGCTGCATTTCGAGGCACTTAAAGTAGTACTCTGGATGAAATAGTACAAAGTCCACAATTTTAATGCCTTTTTCTTTTTATTTAAATCTTGCGATTTGTCAAAAGTTTTTATATTCACACCTGGATGTTTAAAATCAATAAAAGAACTTTTGAAAAATCAGTGATTAATTATGTACGATGTGTATTTTTGTCCTTTTTGTTGCAAAAAATTTAGTGGATAAAAGTGAAAATCGAACGGTCATTCTTTGGCAAAAATGTATGCAGGGTGTTCTTTTATTTTGAAATATTAAAATATCTAAAAAATACGCATTCAGCGAAAAAAAGTGTACGTAACGAAAACTTTTTATTTTGAACCGTGGAAAGCGACCCCGCAAAAATTAACCCAATATTCCATTAACAGGGGGCAGGTAGCAGTAATTTTTAAATTTTAAATTGGAACCTTTATTTTTTATTGCAGATTCAGATTGTCCATTAAAAATACGTGAGTCTTATCCGGAAATTTGTTTTCTTATTCAAAATTTGAAAATTACCAGTATTAAGTAGTATTAAAAGCTTTTCAAAGAACTTTGTAGACGGATGCACAATTTGACCTAAAATTAATAAATATATTTCGTTTTTTGAACAAATGCCATTGCAAACACTTTGCTTATGGTTCTTAGTTGTTATAATTTGATTTCGCCACGCATTTTTAATTATTTAAACAAGTTTAATTAACAAGTACATTGTAATAATTTTTTTTTGAAGCATCTAAAATTGTTTCATTTATCGGTCAGTGCTGTTATAAGCATTCCATAGGCTAAAATCATTAATTATTAAATATTTTTCAATGCCAATTGCATGACTTCGTCAGTTTCTACTGCGGAAACTTAATTTTTCCAAATTCTTTAAGCAAAAAAAGGATTTAATAAAATTGTTTAGAATTGCATCTGCTGTAAATAGTAAATATGACTATGAATATTTGGTCAAAATGTGAAATTGTTTAAAAAATTTTTAAGATGAAATAAAATTTTTTTGTTAATTTACATTTTCGCCAAAGGATAACTGCTTGAAACAGCGTGAAGTAGCAAATTTGTAGAAAATCAATTTTATTCACTGTATTGTTTATAATAATATGAAACAAAAATAATTGATCTAAAATAATTGGACATTGTTTTTTAGAGAGAACGGCGCACAGTGGAGTTAAAAAGTTTCTTTTTACAGATTAAAGAAAAGTACCGACTTTCAAGAAATACTTGGATTTCATCCAAAATACCTACATTCAATGAAGCGAATTTTCATAAAAATTGTCTAATAGCTCAGCTATTGGCAGTATCAATCAGAACACTCGTTATTAGCGATACGCGGAATGAGTTTTGTCTTTGAGGCAAGCGAAAATAGTTTCATCATTTGTTAATAAGTTCTGTACTTGTTAACAATAATCGGTCAGTCAAGAAATTTTATAAAGATGCAATGTTTTTCAAATCTAGGGAGACAATACAATTTAATGAAATACAATTATAATTTCAAGTGTAGTATAATGTTTATAAAAACTAGTTTTTTGTCATGTGTGTGAATATGTGCTTGTAGCGTGACGTCGATTGTTCTTGACCATATATCTAGCAAGCACCCGGACACGACGCGGAGTGATTCACGAAATCATTTTGAAAAGCTCTATAGTCAAGCTCATTAGTATCTAAGTCTTTTGTTTTAGGCATATTTTGCTCCACTGATCTCTCTTCATCATGCATATCTTATATCGCAAGTTTATATTTATTTGATATACAGTCCAAACTCCGAGCAATGCCGCCCCGAACAGTGCTGCTTCCCCTGTTTTTCGCTCAAGCGCTACCCTTACTTTAATGTCGCTCGTAATTGATGAATTTCATATCTAACGCTCTAAAGACTGCCAGGAGCGAAACGACAGAATCCAAAGTTTTTTTTCGGCCAAAATCTTAAAGTTTTTCAGTTAAACATATTGTTTATTTGGTCGTAATATGAAAAATAAAATATTAGCAAAACTGCTCGTTATTCAAAATTATTTTTATACACTTCTGGAAAAATTTGCTATAATACAAAACCAAATTTATGTGCTGTAAGTTATCCACGTTTCTTGCACAAATATTTCTAAATATATTGCAATATCAAAGATGGCACGCTCAATATCAAAGACATTTTTGAATGTCAATATTTGTCACAGATTTTGGATAAACAATTTAGTAAGTTAAAAAAACTTCTTATATTACGGTACATCGCTTAAAGTTTGAGAAGTAGCTAATGAAAAGTCGAAACCTTCTTCAACTTTAAACTTGACCATGTTTTCTTTATCAGTTCCAAGCTCTACTATCTCTGTTGATTCACTACCATTAGTAACATTAAATACTAGATCGCTTTTCGAGTTTTCTCGCACTAGCATTGCTAGTAAATCGCCACCTTCGAAATGTTAACAGTCTGGTGGTCAGAATGAGTCGTAACCTTCTCTCGCCCCGCAAGCTAAGCAACCTGTGGGACCAGCACCGTCTCTCTCCCTGCCAGCTGAGAAACAATGGGAGTCAGCAGTTCTAGGAAATAGTTAATCGCATTCGATTCTACGGGAGTTTTTGTCTATTGTTATATTGTATAAGATTGCACGAGCAACATCAAATTGAGGTTAGGTTTGACAATTCGATATTTAAATTTTTCTTCCTCTAAAAAACACAACAAGCAATACGACAAAGTAGTTAATTATTAATGTTTTTTACAAGATTTAATAATTTAAGTTGAAATAAAGTGAATTTTTTGTCATTTTGCCGCTTTGCTTACATTTATTTAAAAAATCTAACCCATTATAGCTAATGTTTGATTTTTATGTTTTATATACCTTTGAACTCGGGTTTATAAGCAAATAATACAATATGAATTACTTTTGAACATATTTATGTACACTACGTACATAAAACGATTTTCAAGATAGATTTTTAACCTAAACGACGCGTGTCGAAGCTCCGAGATTTTCAGCTGCATTTTTTTTCTCTGCTTATTTAGGCGTAAACGCGCTTAGAGTAGGGGTTTATCACTTCTTAGACTAAAACTCCCTTACTGCCCCAAAAAATGGCATTGCTGCAAGCTTAGACTGTATTTTTATTACTGACAACTGCTCCTACACAGCCGATTATTTCCCTACTCTCGTTATTAGTAGGGTTATGGGGCTATAAGGCAACTTACTGATAGATAGCGCCACCGCTGCCACCACTGACCAAGTTATGATTTTGTTCCAATTGTTACTGAGTTACCTGAATCAGGTAATTACCATCAGTCTGCACATACCATCAATCGGTTATGCAGATTTATTACCATCAGTGGGTATTACAAATTTATTGCCATCAGTCTGTAACTTTATGTATTATTATCTTACTATAGATCGGTATGGTCAGAAGCAGCTTTACCATTAGTCGATAAGGTAGGGGCCGGTTGCTAATGTACATCTCCAGCCACAGACTGAGTCTCAGTCGCTATATCTGGAGCCTACTGTATCAATCTAGTGTAAATAACTGATGACGTCACTCACTACTTGCATTTTACATCAATATCAACACTTAATAATGTGAATTAATTGAGAAAATGCTGTGCCACTTTAGTGCTCGCTTAGGACTCCCCCAAAATTAACAGGTTTAACCTGCAAGAGTTACGTGTAGCATGCGTTAGGAATTCCTACAACCTTTGCATATATCAGTGTGTGTGTGTGTGTGTGTGTGTGTGTAGCGTACGATGGGATTTTCCCAACGACCACGAGTATTACCCTAGGGTAGTAAAGAGTGGCGATAGCGTCCTATATAAGCGCGTGCAAAAGCGCAGGCTAATCATTCCATCGCATCACCCGATGCAAGCAACATCGAACGATCTAGAAAACGATACGCCATGTCCATTAGGCATTTTCACTTCATTGTCAGCTAACTTCACTTTGTTGAGTGCTAAGGGGAAAACAATTGATTATATGTGTAGGATTTGATACATTTTTGCTTTATTTTGTTAATATCTTCGTAAAAACTAATTTCTTTGATATAAATGTATTTGAAAAATAGTTTGTATTTCTTAAGAACTATTTAATAAAATAATGAAATGTTAAAAATTAGTATTTATAACGGAGATATTACAAAAAAAAAGTTTTGTCTTCTGCATTTGGACCATTGTTTTCTCCTCAAAACTCAACGAAGTGAAGTTAACTAGTGGTCACTTTTGCATGGCTTTTTTCTTGTAGTATGAGTGCATGGATTTTTACTATTAGCGCATGGATTTTTGCTTGTAGTGTATCACTCTATGCTTGTAGTATTAGTGCTTGTTGCTTTGCGTGGACTGCGATTTGGAGTGAAGAGTAACAGGCTATAAAAGCTATGAGATAATTAGAATTGATACATTCTTTCATCTGCTTTAGTGAGCATGAGTACGAGCAAGATAGAGACTTCAGTGCTACTGGGAGGATAAAAGAAGCTTATTCCAATCATTAATGTGGCTGTGATCTGCTTTAAAACCTACAAAGAAGAAACGGAGCGTCTGACGTCATCCAACGATGAAACAACAAGTGCGATACTATTTTAAGCAGTGAAAATAATATACAGCTCAGTGACAAATATCTGTAAATATCGTCAAACAAATTATATGTCTGCGTGTTCACCTTGATGCGTTACTAATAGAAGATCAAGGTGTGAGAGACCCTTTTACTGATGGTGTAAATTGGTCTGAATATGACGACACCAAACGAAGTAATTGTAAACATAGTTTACAGGGATATAAATGCATTCTTTGATGATGCTTTTATTTTATTTAAAAAGCGTATTGAAGAAGCATTGCATAAGTTCAAAGCGATAAAACTTTACACTAAATTAGGTGCGAAATTTAAGAGAACTGTCAGCGACACTGAAAATGTAAAACTAAAAACACTTATATTAAAGTTAAAGAAATGTATCCTACGACTGTATTAGATAATTGGTTGAACGACAATGTAAGACAACTAATCTTAAAAAACTTACAGATTTCCAGAAAACTGATTCCGTTTTGAGTTAACCCGATAATTGTACAACGCGCAAAGTTTCACTCGGCAAAGTTAATGCTAATTATACAGCAAAACATTTTTATAGTAATTTAGAAAATTGTTTGTGAAAACTAGATTAAAATTATTTTCAATTAAATGAATGGATTTCCAAATGAAAAGCTAAATGTCTATTTACTCGTAATTTCCAGCTTTCATTAATTTTGAGTTATACTTTTCAAGAAAACATTAGTTTTTAATAAAATTTTTGAGTTAGAATTAGTTTATAGTTAGTTACATTTAAAGTAAATATTAGTTATTTCGCTTACTATTAAATATCTTAAGATAATTTTCTACTTTTTTCTATCTGCGCATGCACCAATATCGTTGACTCTTTCTTGAAAAAGGTGATAGCGGTAGAATTTTATCGTATGAAAGGGAAATACCCTATTAAAATACTGCGCATGCACAAAGTTGTAGTGGTAACTAGCAGTGTAGCACTTGTATTTCCTTTGAAAGAATTTCTCATTTTGTTACTCTTCTTTCGCTTTGATGTTATGCTTCATTCCTGTAAATATCATTTTTGTGTTTCTGTTCTTTTCCATATAGTAATTTTCTAGTCAAATTCTCTTGTCTTTGCTGAGCCTTGTAATGCTCAGCTTTCTAAGATACGATTGTTTCTTTCGTTAGCGGCTACGCGGATTTCATCATTCCACGAAGCATCCCTAGTCACTTCTCCTACAACCGCAGTACCACACACTGAAGTTGATCTTCTGAAAGTAATTTCCTAGAGCATTTTACATGCGCTCTCTATATCTTTTTTGTAAATAAGTATCTCTCAAGATGTTGTGTCAAGACGTTCGTTTATTTTATCTGTAATTTCATTCAGTTTTTCTTGTTTCTGGAAATTCTTTCCCTTGATTTTTATCTTTTTTGACTTTTTGCTTTTATTGCTTCTCCATTCTTGACCTGAATTGATTTTTGAAACTGAAAAAAAAGACCGGTTCCACATTCAGAACCTGTCATGACCCTTGTATTTCTTACAAGCTCTCTTAGTCTTTCATCCGCAACAATAAAGTCAATCATAATGTGCCTATCGCCTCTACATCAGGTGTACAAGTGAATACTTTTATGCCTAAATTAGGTATTTGCAATAAACAAGTCTTTGTTTATGCATTGTTTACTTAACCTGCCTCCGTTATCTTTTTTTTTTGGATCACCAAAATTACCTAGAACCTTTTTCGTGTCATTGCTTTGAACCACAAACCATTTATTCATGGCACCTAGTAGAATGATTTTTAGCTCATGATCGCAAGTGCCTATGGTATTACTTAAACTATCCCGGAAGGCGTCTTTCACCTCACTCCCTTTAACATCAACTGGGACGTAACACTCTATGATAATAATTAGTCCTCTATTTTCTGCTTTCATTATGAGCCACAACGTTCTGGAAGATACAAATTCACCTCGCCTGACGCGTTTCGTTCCTTTTTTATTTATAAACAGACTGACTTCTTTGCAACAATGTGATTTGCTACCTACCCCTAACCATAAATCTAGACCGTGCTTTAACTTTCTGTTTTCTATTATTCTACTGTCGCATCCCGTTTTCTTCGCTTCGGGTACATTTTAAGATATGTAGCTGCCTTAATGCATTTTTTCTTGTCACTGTCTTTTCTTAAAATTGTTAACCTTGCTAGCATTCCAAACATCCAGTCTCTATTCAAGAATAAAAATCTTACCTTATACTTTACCAAAAGCGTGCATTTCGTTAACAGCGATTTTAATCCATTCCGAGGCTCTTCTATTGTTTGTATTGTTTATTGTTTAAAGTACATGGTCAACCACCAACTAAATGCAAAAAATATATTTTGCGAGTGAACATCTTGTTTAAAATAATCATCCAGTCGTCTTAAGGTGAAAAATCCAGTTATAACGTCAGTTCCATCTTACTTCGGTTAATAAAAATTGGTTACGCTAAAAAACTGCATCAGCAACGTTATTATCCTGACAATTCTGACTTGTAAGAGCGAATTTTCTAAAAGAATTATAATTCTAAGTTGGGTCAGGAAAATTTGGTGAAAAATTATAATTTTAATTAAGAATTAGGAATCTTATAAAAAATTACATGAAATTGTGACTTCAAGGCAATTAATTTTTACACTGAGTGTTAGAATTTCGACTTTGCGACCAGAAATTTTCGCAAAGGATTAAAATTTTGACTTTGAGTATAGAATTTTTTAGAAGCATTATGATTCTAAAATCGAACAATAAATTTTCATAAAGAATTATAATTTTAGTTTTGAATTTACTTTGGAACAATAATTTTCGTTAGGAATCCTAACTTTTTCTTCAGGACGGCGTTTTTCGTGAAAAATCGTAATTTTTTTTTTGAAACGGATAATTTTTGACAAACAGAGAATTCATAATATAACTAATGTAATATATATTCTGACGCGGAATAGGAGCTTTTTGTAAAAAATTATAATTTTCGTTTTCAAATAGGGAGTTTTCGTGAAGAATCATTATTTTCATTGTGAAATAAAGTATTTTACATAGAACAGGAATTTCCAAAAATAATTTTAATTTTGATTGACAAAAATAGAATCTAAAAAACATCTCTGTTTAAACAAATATGAGGTTATCCGTCGAGTAAACACCCTGTATTTTTCAAGAGTATTATTATTTATAAACTTTAAATGGGCTGCTATAGTAGACAATATATATTTATTCTTTATGTGAACGAAGGATTTATTTCCAACGTAAAAGATTGTATAAATTAGCATATTAGTTTCAACAAATTTGGTGATAAGATTCTTTGACTCAAGACTAACTCTAATGAAATGTAAATATCTAAGAAGCATAAACATAAGGGATGTGATGTAAGAGATAACAACTATAGGATCTATGTGTTATATAGTCTAATTAAGTACTGGAATATTCATCAGTTACATTTTCAATAAATTTTGTCATTTATTCGTTCATTGCTTTCCGCGATAATTAGAAAAGATGAAAATTGTTTCTACTCTTGTGTTATCTGTGGCGGCCATGCTTGATTCTATTGGTAATTATATAATATATCTATCATGATAAGACCATTTTTTTAAGCTAGACGCAAATCAAACTTTGTAAGATTAAAAATACATTCCATCCCAATTTTTATTTATTTTATTTTATTTTGATCTAAGCTTGTTAAAGACAGGTGGGATTCTAAGAAATTCTGAAGAATTTAGAGTGAATTCCAAAAAATTTTGGGGTAATTCTGATATCTTTAAATTTAATCTCAGGCAACATATGCTTGAATATTTAAAAAATAAAAGTTCAAAAGGGAGTGTAACCGAACTCGCTCTTTTATTCTTCAGAATTCCGAAGAATTTGTAAAGAATTCCACAGAATTCAAGGTCAGTTTGAACCAAATTTAAATTTTATTTCTGGCAACATATGCTATAATGAAAAATTAAAGTATGCACCTATTGAGTACCTAACATTATTTTGTCAACGATGGTACGTTATATCGATTACTTCAGTGCTTCGGTACCTATCCTAAAAAAAAATTTGGGATTAAACCCAGGGAGGCAGGTGATAATTCCTTTTTGTCCTCCTGCATATAAGCATTTAATTGCTGTTGACAAAATAAGGAAAGGTACTTCTCTCTTTAAAAAAGTGCTGCAAGATGGCACATAACAAAAATTTATTCCACTGCTTCTTGTTGCAGAGCTCAGTTTACAGTTCGAATGTCT
>JAUELO010003327.1:0-11865 GCA_032357855.1 Amphibolips quercusostensackenii
TAACCAAGGAAGATTTATCATTAAATAAGGAAATAAATTTTTTATCAAAAATGTTAAATTTTGAAAACCAAAACATAATCTGTTAGCAAAGTAGTTGAATATTTGACCAAGTAGTTAAATTTTCAACTAAATATAGACATTTTCAACCAAATTATTAAATTATCCACCAAAAAGATTAATTTTCTACTGAAAAGACGAATTCTCAGAGAATATATAAATTTTTATTCAAATAGTTGTGTATTCAACAAACAAAAATTCAATTTCTAATAAAAAACGGAGTAGCCGAATTGTCTCGGAGGAGGATTTTCAATTTAAAAAACGAATTTTCCACAAAACAGTTGAATTTAGTGAAAATAGTTGAATTTCCAGTTTTCGAAATTGCTTTTAAATTAAAAAATTTAATTTTAACAAAAATTAGGAATCTTTTACAAAAAAAATGTAAATCAAAGAAATTTGTTCAACTTTCAACCAACAAGTTAAATTTTTAAGCTAAAAATGCGAAAAAAAACAGTTCCATTTCCAACCCAAAATTGTAAATTTTTAACAAAAAGTTCAATTTTAACAGAAAGAGATTAATTCTTAATATGTTTTTAAAATTAAATTATTAATAGTAACGATAATACTACGCCCTCAGAAATTGTAAACAAAATTTAGGTCTTCGCAATAAAATTTGTTAATTTTCGATTGTTGGGCATAAAAAATCAGGACAAAGCAAAAAAAGCCAAAACTAATAAATTTTTAACTAAGAAAGTTAAATTTCCAACGCAACATGGAAAAGTTATATTTGCAGTTAAAAAAAAATTAATTTTTAACGAAAGATATAAATTTTCAACTACCAAAATTATGAATATCTAATAAAAAAAAAATTTTTTTAACCAAATAGTTAAACTTTTGACCAGAAAAATTAGTTTTAAACCATTAAAATTAATTTTCTGCACATAAAGTCAAATTTTCAACAACAAACAATTTCAACGAAAAAGATTACCTTTTTTGTTTCTAACAAAAAATTTTAATTTTAAACAATAAAATAAAATTTTATGTTTATTCCCTGGGTTTCTTGTAAATATTAGCAAAATTCCACGAATATTAATTTTTTTAAATTGAATGAAATATTCAATTAAATATTCAGAAATTTAGGTCTTCGCAGTAAAATTTGCGAATTTTCGTTTTCGATCATGAAAAATTAGGGCAAAGCTCAAAAAATCAAAAAATCATGAATTTTTAACTGAAAAATATTAATTTCAAACGCAAAATGGATAAAGCTCATACACAGTTTAAAAAATTAATTTCCAATAAAAAAATGAATTTATTACTATAATTATAAATCTTCAATTTAAAAAATTAATTTTAAACCAAATATTTTAATTTTTAGTTAGAAAGGTGAGTTTTTTCCCTAAAAAGGTTAATTATCTACCCAAAAAGACAAATTTTTCACAAAATTGTGGATTTTTAAACAAAATAGTAGAATTTTCAACAAAAAAATGGACTTTTTTGTTTTTAGCAAAAAAATTTAATTTTGAACAACATAATTAAATCGTATGTTTATTCCTCAAGTATTTTTTTAAATATTAGAAAAATTCTACAGATTTCAGTTTTCTAAAATTAGATTAAATAGTCACAATAAGACTGCGCCTTTAGAAAGTGTGCAGAAAATTTAGGTCTTCGCAGTAAAACTCGCAAATTTTCGTCTTCGGCTATGAATAATAAGAAAAAATTAAAATCATGAATTTTTAACTAAAAAAGATTCACATTTAACGCAGAGTGGAAAAGTCATATTTGCAGTTAGAAATTTTTTTTTATGAATCTTTAATAAAAAAATTAATTTTCAAACTAAATAGTTCAATATTGACCAGAAAGTTTTTTTTAATATCAGTAAAACTCCCCACAATTTAAGTTTCTAAAATTAAAATGAACAAGATTTAGGTCTTCGCATTAAAACTCGCGAATCGGCGTTTAAGAGTGTGAAAAATGAGGGCAAAGCACAAAAAATCAATAAATGATGTATTTTCAACTAAAAAATATAAAATTTTAACGCAAAATGGAAAATTTATATTGGCAGTTTAAAAAATTAATTTACAACAAGAAAAATGAGTTTTTAACTATAATTATGAATCTTTAATAAAAAAATAATTAATTTTGAACCTAATTGTTTAATTTTTTCTAGAAAGATAAGTTTTTAACCATAATGATTAATTGTCTACCCAAAAAGACGAGTTTTCAAAAAAAAATTGATTTCCATCAAGAAAGATTGACATTTTGATTTTAGAAAACAATTTAAATCTTGAACAACATGATAAAATCGTTTTTTTATTCCCTGAGTTTTATATAAGATATTTGTAAAATTCTACACATTTCAATTTTCTATAATTCAAATGAATAGTCGCAATAAGACTGTGCTTTCAAAAAGTGTGGACAAAATTTAGGTCTTCGCAATAAAACTCTAAATTTTTGTTTTCGGACATAAAAATTAGGACAAACTAAAAAAAAATCGAAAAATTCTGAACTTTCATATTAAAAAAAAAAAATTAATTTATAAAGCAAAATCAGAAAGTTATATTAACAGTTAAAAATAGTAATTTTTAAAAAATAGATTAATTTTTACTACAATTTTGAATCTTCTTTTTTTAAAAATAAATTTCGAACCAAACAGTTGAATTTTTGACCAAAAAAATGAGTTATTTACCATTAAGAATCATTTTCTATCCAAAAAGACGAATTTTTAACAAATTAAATAATTTTCAACCGCGAAAATTAACTTTTTTGTTTTTAACAAAAAATTTCAATTTTCAACGATATATTAAAATTTTGTATTCATTCCTTAAGATTCTTTTTAAATATTAGTAAGATTTCACACTTTTTCATTTTCTAAAATTAAATGGAATAAGCACAATAAGACTGCGCCCTTAAAAAGTTTGAAGAAAATTTAAGTCTTCGCAATAAAACTCGCAAGTTTTCATTTTCAGGCGTGAAAAATTAGGACAAAACTAAAAAATTGATAACTCATGAATTTTTTAATGAAAAAAAAATAAATTTCTAACACAAAATAAAAAAATTATATTGACAGTTCAAAAATAGTACTTTTTAACGAAAGACATGAATTTTCGGCTACAATTATAAATCTTTATTTTGAAAAAAATGCATTTTGAACAAAACAGATGAATTTCTGACCATAAAAAAAGAGTTTTTTTACCATTAAGAAAAATTTTCTACCCAAAAAGACGAATTTTGAACAAAATAAATAATTTTCAACCGCATGAATTGACTTTTTTGTTTTTACCCAAACATTTGAATTTTGAACAATATAAAAATTTTTGTATTTATTTCTTAAGGTTTTTTTTTAAATATTAGTAAAATTTGACATCAATTTTCTAAAATTAAATTAAATAATCACAATAAGACTGCGCGCTTAGAAGGTGTGAAGAAATTTAGGTCTTCGCAGTAAAGCTCTAGAATTTTTGTTTTCAAGCATGAAAAATCAGGACGAAGCTCAAAAAATCAATTTAAAAAATAAATTTTACACCAAAAAGTTAAATTTTTACCTGGAAAATGAGTTTTTAATCATAAGGATTTCATAAAAAGACGAATTTTTAACTACAAAGATTGACTTTTTTATTTTTAACAAAAAATTTTAATTTTGAACAATATAATAAAATTTGATATTCATTTCCTAAAATTCGTTTTAATTATTAGTCAAATATCCCACGTTTCAGGTTTTTTAAATTAAATTGTACCGCCACGATAAGACTACCCGTTCAGAAAGCGTAAACAAAATTGAGGTCTTCGCAATAAAACTCGCGTATTTTCGATTTCGGGCATAAAAATCACGACAAAGCTCAGAAAATCGAAAAATTATGAATTTTCAATTTGAAAAAATCAATTTATAACTTAAAATGAAAAAGTTATGCATAAAGATTGAAGAAAAAATTCAACGAAAAAAATGAATTTTTAACTACAATCATAAATCTTTTATAATAAAATTAATTTTGAACCAAATAGTTGTATTTCTTTGCCACAAAGATTGCCTTCATTTTTTTAAACAAAAAATTTATTTTTTTAATTATAATAAAATTTTATGTTTATTTCCTTAGGTTATTTTTATATATTAGTCAAATTTCACTGATTTCAAGTTTCTTTAATTGAAATAAATAGTCACAATAAGATTGCGCCCTTACAAATTGTGAACGTAATTTAGGTCTCCGCATTAAAATTTGCGAATTTTCGCTTTCGTGCATTGAAAATCAGGAAAACACTTTTAAAAACCGGAAAATCATGAATTTTCAACTATAATTATGAATCTTCAATAACAAAATTCTTTTTGAACTAAAAGGTTGAATTTTTGACCAGAGAGATGAGTTTGTAACCATAAAGCTCAATTTACTGCTCAAAAATACCAATTTTGAACAAAACTGTTGAATTTTCTACCACAAAGATTGACTTTTTTGTTTTAAACAAAAAAAATGTTAATTTTGAAAAATATAATAAAATTTTATATTCATTCTTTGAGTTTCTTTTTGAATATTTGTGAAATTCTACACTTAACAAGTTTCTAAAGTTAAATTGAATAGTCACACTGAGACTGCGCCCTCAACAATTGTAAACAAAATGTAGGTCTTCGCAATGAAGCTCATGAATTTCCATTTTTGGTTAGAGGAAATCAGAAAAATGCAAAGAAAATCAGAAAATCATAATTCTTTACCTAAAAAAGATCAATTTTAAACGAAAAATAAACCATTCATACTTAAAGTTTTAAAAAAATAATACTGCGCTTTTAGAAATTGTGAACAAAATTTAGGTCTTCGCAATGAAGCTCATGAATTTCCTTTTATGGGCACAGGAAATCAGGAAAACGCAAAGAAAATCAAAAAATCATAATTTTGTATCTGAAAAAGATCAATTTTAAACGCAAAATAAACCATTCGTATTTACAGTTATAAAAAAATAATACTGCGATTTTATAAATTGTGAACAAAATTTGGGTCTTCGCAATAAAACTTGCGAATTTTCCATTTTCTGGCACAAAAAATCAGGACAAAGCACAAAAAATCGAAAATCATAAATTTTTGACTAAAAAGATTAATTTTTAACGCAAAATAAAAGAGTTATATGTACAGTTTAAAAAAGATGGATTTTTAGAGGAAGAAAGAAATTTTGATCTATAATTATGAATTTTTAATAAAAAATTAATTTTGAACCAAATAGTTGATTTTTTAACCAGAAAAATGATTATTTAGCCATAAAGATTAATTTTTTACAAAAAAAGACTTCAAATAAGAAAATAAATTTTCAACCCAAAATGTAAAAGTTATGCTAACAGTGAAAATAAAGAATTTTAATCATAATTAATGAATTTTCAGCTAAATATTTTAATTTTTATCCAAAGAAATCAATTGTGAACAAAAAAGATGAGTTTTTAACCATAAAGATTAATTTTATACCATTTAGTTCAATTTTAAAAACTTAAAATAA
The DNA here is from genome assembly GCA_032357855.1 of Amphibolips quercusostensackenii. NCBI lineage: Eukaryota > Metazoa > Arthropoda > Insecta > Hymenoptera > Cynipidae > Amphibolips > Amphibolips quercusostensackenii. The sequence goes on from JAUELO010003327.1 coordinate 5,467, forward strand.
ATGAAATTCTACTTATATTTAAGAATAAGCTGAGGGAATAAATATAAAATTTTATTATATTGTTCAAAATTCAAATTTCTTGGTAAAATCAAAAAAAGTTAGTCTTAATCATTCAAAATTTAACTATTTTGTTGAAAATTCGTCTTTCTGGGTAGAGAATTAATCTTTATGGTTAAAACTCACGTCCCTGGTCGAAAATTTAACTATTTGGTTCAAAATTAATTTTTTTATTGAAGATTTATAATTATAATTAAAAATTTCTTTTTTTCGTTGGAAGTTTTTTTTTCAAAATTTGAACATAAATCTTCCATTTTGCGTTGAAAATTGATCTGTTCTAGTTGAAAAATCATGACTTTTCGATTTTTTGTGCTTTGTCCTGATTTTTAATGTCTGAAAACGAAAATTCAAGAGTTCGATTGCGAAGACATAAAATTTGGTCATACTTTCTGTGGGCGTAGTCTTATTGTGAACATTTAATTTAATTTTATAAACTTGAAAAGTGTGGAATTTTACTAATATTCAAAAAGAAACTTGAGGGATGAATATAATATTTTTATATATTTTTCAAAATTCAAATTTTTTGTTAAAAACAAATGAGTCAATTTTTGTGGTTGAGAATCAATTTATTTTTTCGGAAACTTGCCTTTCTGAGTAGAAAATTAATCTTTATGGTTAAAAACTCATGTTTCTGGTAAAAAATTTAAGTATTTGGTTTAAAATTTATTTTTTTTATTAAAGATTCATAATTATAGATGAAAATTCATTTCTCTTTTGGAAAATTAATTTTTTTACCTGTCAATATAACTTTTTCATTTTGTGTTAGAAAATTTATCTTTTTTAGTTGAAAATGCATGATTTATCGATTTTTTGTGGTTTTTCCTGATTTTTCATACTCTAAAACGAAAATTGGCAAGTTTTAATGCGAAGACCTCAATTTGGTTTATAATTTTTGAGGGCGCAGTCTAATTGTAATTATTCAATTCAATTTAAGAAACTTAAAATGTGTTAAATCTTAATATTTTCAAAAAACCTTGAGGAACGAATATACAATTTCATCATATTATTTAAAATTCAAATTTTTTGTTGAAAACAAAAAAGTTAATCTTTGTGAATAAAAATAAATTTATTTTTTTGAAAACTCGTCTTATTGGGTAAAAAATTAATCTTTATGGTTAAAAACTTATCTTTTCAGTAAAAAATTGAACTATTTAGTTAAAAATTCACTTTTTTACTAAAGATTCATAATTATAGTTAAAAATTTACTTCTCTCGTTGAAAATTAATTTTTTTTAACTGTGAATACAAATTTTCCATTTTGTGTTAAAAATTCATATTTTTTAGTTGAAAATACATGATTTACCGATTTTCTGTGCTTTGTCCTCATTTTTCACACCCTAAAATGAAAATTCGCGAGTTTCAATGCGAAGACCTAAATTTCGGTCACAATTTCAAAGGGCGCAGTCTTATTGTGACTATTCAAATTAATTTTAAAAACTTGAAATTTGTGGAATTTTTGTAATATTTACAAAGAAACTTAGGGAGTAAACACACAATTTTATTATATTGTTCAAAATTTAAATTTTTTGTTAGAAACAAAAAAGTTAATCTTTGTCGTTGAAATTTTTTTTGTGAAAATTCGTCTTTATGGGCAGAGAATTAATCTTTATGGTTCAAATCTCATCTTTCTGGTCAAAAATTTATCTATTTGGTTTAAAATTAATTTTTTTTATTGAAGATTCATAATTTTTGTAGTGAAAATTCATTCCTTTGGTCAAAAATTAATTTTTTTCAACTGCAAATATAACTTTTCCATTTTGCGTTGTAAATTTATCTTTTTTAGTTAGAAATTTATTAATTTTGGCTTTTTTGTGCATTGTCCTGATCTTTTATGCCCGAAAATGGAAAATTTGCGAATTTTATTGCGAAGACCTAAATTTTGTTTACAATTTCTGAGGGCGCAGTCTTATTGTGATTATTTATTTTAATTTTAGAAACCTGAATTGTGTGGAGTTTTATTATTTAATATTTAAAAAAAACTTTCTGGTCAAAATTGAACTACTTGGTTTGAAAGTAATTTTTTTATTAAAGATTCATAGTTGTAGTTGAAAATTTATTTCCTTTGTTGAAAATTAATTTTTTTAACTTTCAATATAACTTCTTTATTTTGCGTTGAAAATTTACCTATTTTAGATGAAAATTCACGATTTATCGACTTTTTGTGCTTTGTCCTGAACTTTCGTGCCCTAAAACGAAAATTCGTGATATGCATTGCGAAGACCTAAATTTTGTTTACAATTCCTGAGGATTCAGTCTTATTGTGACTATTCAATTCAATTTCAAAAACTCGAAATGTGTTGAATTTTACTAATATTAAAAAAATAAACTCAAGGAATGAATAGAAAATTTTATTATATTGTTCAAAATTAAAATTTTTCGTTGAAAACAAAAAAGTCAATCTTTGTAGTTGAAAATCAATTAATTTTTTTGAAAGCTTGTTTTTTTGATAGAAAATGAATCCTTATGGTTAAAAACTCATCTTTCTGGTAAAAAATTTATTTATTTGGTTCTTTTTTTATTAAAGATTTATAATTATAGTTTAAAATTCATTTCTTCTGTTAAAAATTAATTTTTTTAACTGTCAATACAGCTTTTGATTTTGCGTTGAAAATTAATATTTTTTAGTTGAAAATTCATGATTTACCAATTTTTTGTGGTTTGTCCTTATTTTTCACACACTAAAATAATTAAATTTTAAAAACTTGAAATTTGTGTAATTTTGCTAATATTTACAAAGAAACCCAGGGAATGAACATATAATTTTGTAATATTTTTCAAAATTAGAATTTTTTTTTGAACAAAAAGGTCAATCTTTGTTGTTGAGATTTTTTGTTGTTGAAAATTCCTCTTTATGGGCAGAAAATTAATCATCATGGTTCGGAACTAATCTTTCTGGTCAAAAATTCACCTATTTGGTTTGAAATTTACTTTGATTTTAGAATTCTCAATAGTGTAGAGTTTTACTTATATTAAAAAAAAACTTTTCAGTCAAAATTGAACTATTTGGTTTGAAAATCATTTTTTTTATTAAAGATTCATAGTTATAGTTGAAAATTCATTTTTTTTCTTAAAACTTTTTTTTTACTGACAATATAACTCCTTCATTTTGCGTTAGCAATTCATCTTTTTTAGTTAAAAATTTATAATTTATTGATTTTTTGTGCTTTGTCCTGATCTTTCGTGCCCTAAAACAGAAATTCGTGATTTGCATTGCGAAGACCCAAGTTTTGTTTACAATTTCTGAGGGTGCAGTCTTATTGTGACTATTTAATTTAATTTTAGAAACTCGGAATGTGTTAAATCTTACTAATATTAAAAAAAACCTCAAGGAATGAATATACAATTTTATTATATTGCTCAAAATTCAAATTTTTTGTTGAAAATCAAAAAGTCAATCTTTGTAATTAAAAACTGATTAATTTTTTTTAAAGCTCGTTTTTTGGTAGAAAATAAATCCTTATGGTTAAAAACTCATCTTATTTGTAAAAAATTTATTTATTTGGTTCTTATTTTTTTTTATTAAGGATTCATAATTATAGTTAAAAATTCATTTCTTCTTTTAATCATTAATTTTTTTAACTGTCAATATAGCTTTTTATTTTGCGTTAAAAATTTATATTTTTTAGTAGAAAATTCATGATTTATTGATTTTTTGTGCTTTGGCCTGATTTTTCACAGCCTAAAATGAAAATTCGCGAGTTTTAATGCGAAGACCTTAATTTTGTTTACAATTCCTGACGGTGCAGTCTTATTGTGACTATTCAATTCAATTTTAGAAACTTGAAATTTGTGGAATTTTTCTAATATTTATAAAGAATCACAGGAAATAAACATATAATTTTATTATATTGTTTAAAATTAAAATTTTATTTCTAAACAAAGAACTCAATCTTTGTCGTTAAAATTTTTAATTGTTAAAAATTCCTCTTTGTGGGCAGAGCATTAATTTTTTTTATTGAAGATTCATAATTTTGGTAGTTGAAATTTCATTTCTTTCATTAAAAATTAATTTTTTTTAACTGCAAATATAACTCTTCCATTTTGCGTTTAATATTATTTTTTCGTTGAAAATTTATGATTTATTGATTTTTTGTGCTTTGTCCTGATTTTTTACAGCCTAAAATGAAAATTCGCGAGTTTTAATGCGAAGACCTAAATTTTGTTTACAATTTCTTGTTGTGACTATTTAATTTAATTTTTAGAACTCGAAATGTGTTGAATTTTACTAATATTAAAAAAAAACTCAAGGAATAAATAGACAATTTTATTATATTGTTCAAAATTCAAATTTGTTGTTGAAAACAAAAAAGTCAATCTTTGTAGTTGAAAATGAAATAATTTTTTTGAAAACTCATTTTTTTGGTAGAAAATTAATCTCTATGGTTGAAAGCTCTTCTTTTTGGTAAAAAATTAAACCAATTGGATCAAAATTCTTTATTTTATTGAAAATGCATAATTATAGTTGAAAATTTATTTCTCTCGTTGAAAATAAATTTTTTTCGATGATTTTTTATTTTTTGTGCTTTTTCCTGATTTTTCATATAAAAAATACCTCTATTCCAATTATATCATTTTTTTACATTTTTGAATATTGTGTAATAAGTATCTAAATTCTGCTTTGAAAATTCTATTTGACACATACGTTCTACTTTTTTACAAAATAAGTTTGAAAAGTTATTATTCATTCAAATTTTTAAAAAAATTTAAAAATAAAAATGATTTAAATGTTTTAATGAAAATAATTGTTTATTGCTTTTTATGTTGTGAAATGATTAATTAATATGTACATGTATGTTAATTTTTTCCAAAAGTATTTTTTTGGGTCATTAATCAATTAAATTAATTAAACCGCGAATTCCAATTAGGAAACAAATACAATGTAAAAATAATAGTTCGATTCTTTTTATGTTGTGAACTAATGAATTATGTATTAACTAATTCTATTAAAACTTATATTTTCTGAAATTAGTTTAAAAAGTTAATAATAAATCTAATTTTTATAAACGAAAGTTCTAATTGAAAAAAATAAGTAAAAATTATATAAATGTTTTAATGAACATTATAGTTTAATGCTTCATGTTTTGCGAAATAAATAATTAATTATTAGCTGATTAATTTTATTACAATAATTTATTAAAAAAATATTAAAATTAGTTTTTTGCAAAATTAAGTAACATAAATTGAATAATTACTTGAAGTTTAAGTTATTAAATATTTAATATAATTTGTATAATAAAAGTTTATTTATATTTAAAATACCCCTATTCTACTTATATAATTTTACAAATGTATCTCATGTTGTGAGGTGAGTATCTGAATTTAATTTTCAAATTTATATATAAATATATTAAAATTTTTATTAAAATTAGTATAAAAAAATATTAATAAATCAAACTTGCATAAATAAAGGTAAAATTTAGAAAATAAAGGTAGTAAAAGTTATTTGAATCTTTGAATTAATCGATGAATGCTTAAATAAATATCTGAATTCAATTTTTAAAATTATATCTGAATATTATGTTTGAATTTTTTTGAAAATTAGTATAGAAGGTTATTAATCATTTAAATTTTCAGAAATATAATTTCAAGTTAAAAAAAATATAAAGGACAATTTTTTTTAATGTTTCGAAGAAAATAATTGTTTAATGCTTTTTATGTTGCGAACTGATTGGATATTTACTAATTAATTTTTTCACAATATTAAATTATGTAAAGATTTAATTTTAATTTTTTATCTATTAAGTAACATAAATTATTTAAATGTTTTATTGAAAATAATTGTTTACTGCTTTTTAGATTTCAAACTAATGTATTAATTACTGATTTATTTTTTTACAATAATAAGCTGTAAAAAGATTGAATTTTCATTTTCTTTCGTTAAGTAACGTGAATTGTTTATTTACATTAAGATTATGTAACTTGATATTGCCTGTAATCTGTATGATCAAAGTTTACTTATATTTCATACAATTATTTTTTTAATGATTTGGCGATGTAGTATTTTGATGCGCTGATTTACAAAAATGTCCGTGAAAGTACCCGCAAGTGACATTGAACAAAATTTAAGTTTTTTCACAATAAATAATTATGCAACCTAAAAGTGCAAAAAAATATATTTTAATGATTTATCAATATATTTTGATGCAGCTTATAAATTTCGTGATGATGCATTGTTTGTATTAAAGGTATCATCATTTATTTTGTGAGTGGGCAAAAACTTTTAACAAATGGATAGTTATTCAAAAATTGGGTAAATGTTAAAGATGCATATTACATTTTTCGCGCGCGTGTAATAGCATTATATATATATAGTAATAATATAATATGCTAATGATATATATGC
>JAUELO010003340.1:0-11865 GCA_032357855.1 Amphibolips quercusostensackenii
TTGAATTTTCGGTAATAAAAAAGCTCTTGTCCTCTTCTTCGCTCCAAGGCGACTAACTTCATTCCCAAAGCCTAGGAATGAGGATCCAAAGGCATCCCTGGCTCTGGAGGCATCCAATGTTTCGAGACAGATTCTGGAGCTATCGCAAACAACAAGCGAAACGACGGGAACTAGATTCAACATGATAATCTTAATTCCTAAATAACGGGGGCAGCAAGCAAATCTTAGTACTCTGCGTGCACTAAGAGTTACACAATCCCTCGTTGTCCCTCAGCAGTTGAATATCAAAGCAAGATCATGCGCAAAAAAACTAAAAAAACGCAATCACACATTAATCCTAAATTCTTTAACTTAACTCAATGTATGCTCTTAAAGTGTCGTGCCACATAGCGAAAGGGATTGTTGTCGCGTAATGAGTAAATAAAATATTAATTTTTGGGGCTAAAATTTTGCCATGCTACAAATTATAACAAAAAAATTATTCTTTAAAACAAAATACAATGAGATTAATATGTACTACGTGGGTTTACATGATATAAATGGGAATAAATTATAATAATTTTTATAACAATATATTTGGGCTCATGAAATTTATCTTTTTTAAATTTAATAATAAATTATTTAATTTTATATTTTTAATAATATTCGAAAAATTGTTGACTTTTGTTAGAGCGTCACTTGATATTGCATGCTAGTTTTCGCACGCGGAAAACTATAATGCAATTAAACTGGAAGTGACTTTAGAGAAGACTCTAGTATTATTGTATTGTACAAAGTTATACTTTGTAAAAAATAACCGGAAAAATACGTCTTATTCTTAAATGATAAATAATTTTATTTATACGATTAAATATACATATAATTGTCAGTAGATATATCTGAATTTCCAGGAACATAATTAATTTTAGAATTGGTATACCTTGGGGACATCCTTGACATATAAAATTAGGACATTAGTAGGATATCCTCAGGCTATTCTGAGATTTCCTTCAAAAATTCCAGGGATATCAATATTACCGCTCGGTACGATATCATTCGCGATATTCTTAGGATGTGCCCAAGATATCATTATAGTTAAATAGGATATCTCGCAGATATCTCATGCTGTGAGGGAATAAGAAGAAGTATTTCGCTTCCAGTGCTTTTTGAATATATCTGCGATAATCAGACAGACGCCATTTTTTGATGCGACTTCAGAGAACTGTTTTTAACTTTTGAAATGAATTTTTGATCCCTATCAGAACTATTCATAAAAAACTTTTTTTACGCAACCCACTGTAAAACTGGCAAACTATTGTGAGCATTTCAGCAAATGTTAAAAAACAGCCATCTTCATACTACTGGATGGTACTGTAATATTATTTTTTATCAAATGGTTGATGAATAATAGTTTTATGCATGTGATTTTAAGTTGTTCAAGATCATACGCTTGACATTTATCACATTTTTCTAAGTAATCTCAAGAAAGTGTTATACGTTATAGCTTTATAAAGTTTGAATAATGTTTTCCCAGGTTTTTCAGCTGGAAGTTTCTTTACAACAATCAAAAATTTTCTTTTAACAATTAAGTCCGCGTGGCACTAATATTTTTTGTTAGTCAAGATATTTGGTGCTCCTAACATGAAAAAAGTGAGGTAAAAGAGATTAGATTTGTAAATATTAAATTTTTTTTTATTTTCGAGCAATGAATTGTAAATACATTATGATGATAGAAGTGACGTTGCTTATTTACAAATTTTACAATATAATCGCATTCTTCTATAAAACCTTTCCGTTTTACACGTTTCCCGTTTCTATTACCCTGTCTTAATAACGATATAGAGCCCTGAATAAAATCATATTTTTTACTAAGTAATAACAAGTTCTCTACCGTCAAATGACCAACAATTTTGACTGAGTTAGTAATTTTACACTAATTTTCAAATGCTCACTTTTCTTTAACTGAGTTTGCAGAATTTCCCTTGTAATTAGTCGAATTTTACAAACAATAAGCAAAATTCCACTAGTAAATTAAGCCTAGGCAGAGATAATGTTGGATCAAGAAAAATATTTTTGATAGAATCTCAGTTCAAACTACAAGCATATGTTAATATACTTCGTAATATATCTTATCTCTCAAGTGATATAATATACAACGGCATAGAACAGAAAAACTTTGGGAAAATTTTTTTTTTTTTTTATTCAACGTTCTCTCAAATAAATATTAAAAAAAATTGAACAATTTTATGTGATACATTAGCTTTGATGTAGGACTTCTTACATTTTTTTCCAAAAAATAACATGTCCTAAGTCTGAGTTAATACTGAAAAAAATCGTGAAAATTAAAAAATATCGTACTCGAAAAAAAGTATTTAACAAAATCATAAATGTAATTATTATCTGTAATTCATTTTATTTGCTTAAAACCTACAGCAAAACTATTTTTATATTTGTTTTATCAATCTTTCTACTTTAAAATCTTTAAAAATTTTTATTCTTGTTTAGATGTTGACAAAAAACACAGAAATAGAAATAAAGTTTTCTTGATACCTCACGGATATTTTAGGTAAATTTATCTTTCAAATAATACATACAACATTTTAAAAAATCTCTTGTTCCGAAAAATATTAGAAATTTGACCAAACCTTAAAAATTTTGACAATTCACAGTTTAAAAAAAATTCAAAATGATACCGAAATCAATATCATTATGATATGCAACAAAAGTGATACCGAAATCAAGGATATTTTGATCAACCGGAATAAATTATCGTCTTTTCAGATCATAATGATTTGACTCGGGATCATGTATCAAGTCAAACCATAATTGCCGACGTTCTTGGAGTACTTGCGTGCGGTTAGATAAAATGTTGAGGTTATATCGTTATGACATCGGCACCGAAAATTGTCGGCCATTTTGTTTAGTCCGAAAAATGAACTTGAAAGCTGATCAAAGTGATTCGAATTGATAGATCATTATGATCTCGAACTTTAAATGATCGTTGGAGCAAAATGCTCTGCAACAAAAATGATCCTTTTTTTTTACTGTGTTCAAATTGTGATTATAGACGAAACGACTTTAAATGGTGAGATGACCGAGATGCACTGAATCGTGCACCAAATAGTGAAAGACGTTAATATTTGAAATAGTTAAAAACCATGCGAGATACGAAAAAAGAAGAATCAACAAAAATTGTGCATTAAAAAAGTAGCTACGAATTTTTACTTAATAATTTTTAGATAAGACAGGTAGATCTTCTAATTGTAAAAAAAAAGAATAAAACAAATTAAATTTGTGAAAAAACGAAACTAGAGACGAAAAAAATGAAAAGACAAAAATTGCTTAACAAAAGAACATATACAAATTCGTTATAAACTTTTCTTATACAAATATATTAAAAATAAGAAAATTAACTTTTAAGAAAAACAGCGCAAGATAAAATAACATTTTGTTTAACAAAATGTTTCGCCTAAATTATTTCTACGAATTTGCTTATAACTACTTTACGCTAGGATGCGTATTTTTAGTTTAAATCGCAAAAAATGACATTGAAAATAACCAAATTAAATTTATTGAAAAACGACACAAGTTGCAATAAAATGTTTGATAAAAAAATTGTATTTTAAAAGAATGCGTACTTTTTTCATTAAGAAAAACAAGACAACAAAAATACCTACATGTTATTATGAATTGTAATAATTTGAATTTATTGAAATCATACATTTTTTAGGGTAGCTAAGAATAAAATTCGATGAAGAATAAGAAACAAATATTAAATTCATCATGATAAATCAAATTTGTATATAATTATATACTAAAGTGTTGAACATAATGTAGAAAACTTTACATTTTGGATAAATTCGAGTGCAAAGCACGAAATACGTGATGAAAATGTGTTCGTTTAGGCCGGAAAAGCTTTAACAAGAGAGAATTTACAATCACTAAATTACAATTTTTGATGCTTTGACCTTTAGTTTTAAAAAGTCCGTGCACAAATGTGAGGGAAATACAAAAACCGGGTGCGTATAGCGAGGAAGATACATTATCGAGCGCAAGGTCGCGCGCTATAGCCGCGCTTAAATTTGCAAGCGAAGAGAGCTGCACGCATAGCGCGCGATGAGAATGTCCAATTTTTTGAAAATGTGAACGCTTTAAAAAGGGGTCCCCCCTCTGTCATTTTTGGATTCTGGAATCCAATACAAAATGTTTTTTAGCACTTTGAACTATCCAAGTAGAGAGTCCAATAGCAGAAACCCGATAGCGATTTTTGTTGCCACAATGAAAATTCATCATCGATTTCTCTTCACTAAAAAACGCACAATGTTGAATAATTAATTCATATTTCATAAACTATTTGTCGCAGGATTCAAGCAAACGTGTTACAAAAATGCTTATAATTAACGTTTTTTGTTAATAACAAACAATTGATCAGAAAGTTAACCTCGAACTTTTCATTGATTCAAAAGGAAGTCCATCCGAACATTTTAGGGAAATATCTCCGTGTTTCTAATTTGTTCAAACAAACGAGTCCTCATAAGCGAATGTTAAATTCTTGTATGAATTCGAGTAAAAAAAGAAAAAATAATTATTGTTTATTCTGATGACAGTTCCTAATTTTGAGGTAAATGGTTTGAAACCTTTCGCAAAACCTTTTCTTCAACGTTCAGGTTTTTTCACGGAACTATAATCACGTTCTACTTACTTTGAAACATTTTCCACTGAAACATTTGTATTTTTCTCGAAAAACAAAAAAATAATTACAAAAACATTTTTTATTAGGATTTTGTTTTTCAAATTAAATTTAAAGAAGGAATAACCTAAGAAAAATTTATTACATTCAAAGAAATGGGAATAAATCAAAGATTTCATAATGTTCAATATTAATAGATTAGAATTATTGTAATGAACTTTACCCATTGAACTGTGCTCTACAACAATGCATTATGCGCTATTCGTTATAAAGGTCATTTATATGTAAATATAGGTACAAAATAATGCTTTAATCGATGATCAATTTTAACATTTAACAGGCAATCAATTTGAAATATTAGAATAGTAAAAAATTCAAATTGCAATAAGTCAAATTAAAATTATATGATAAATAAGTTTTGTTTGATTTAAAAATTATGAATTAAAGAAAAAATCTCCTACTTAAAATAGTAATTTTTTGAGATGAAAAAGAGAAGGAGAATGTTCTGTCACACCCTACTTACTCCTTTTCCAGATCGAAGAATCACCAATAATTATTATTTTTGTCGATTCCATTTTAAAATTTTCAAAATGACCTTAAAAGTGTCATATGCACATATTTTTGAAGTTATGTTCGCAATCAACAACTAGAATTTTTTTTTAAAGGAGTTGAAAATGCATTTATGCATGGAGTGTGGGATTCAACCGAAATAATTACCCACTAAACTCACGTCCCCTATACTGCTAACCCATGGCCCTGGGATTCGCTTTTGCATTACTGCAAATACATGGGTTATAGGCGTGTGTGCCTGCTTGGCTCTCCTTAGTACTAGCCTAATCCCCCCTCCCATCATGAGGGATTAGAAGTTTAGTTTTGCTCTGACGCTCTTCTTTTTTCTTTTCTCTGAGAACTCCCTCCGCATATCGCTTTACGGGTTTCCAGTTATTCTGACTCCGCAGCATTTACGCTACAATGAGGTTCAATGATTCAGCGCCGCCACCAAATCAAAATGAAAAATGGAATACGCCATATGTTTTTTTTTGCTTTTTTGCAAATTTCATGCTAAAAAAAATTTTGTTATTTAAACTTCCAAAAAAAGGTGGCGGCGCTAGTTTGGTAACGACTCAGCGCCGCCACCCGTGAAAACTTATTAAAAATTATTACAATCAGAAAAATCATTAGGGGAGATTTTTTTCTCTTTTTTTTCTCTCTAATGACATGTAACACTTGAACCAAAAAACTACCCCTTAGTCATACATACCAACCCCTCGTGATCAAAATTGTTTTAAAAGTGTAAAAACATCTTTAAATAACGTAAAGATGATTCAGATCTTTAAATTGATTGCTTACCACTTCAAAATTTACCCCTTTCATAATTTACGCTGAAAACAACCCTTAGACGTAAATGTGTGTAGCGAAACTTATATATACTAACACAAAACGCATCAAAAATTATAAAATTTAGAAAACACTGTTAAGGGAGACTTTTGCTCTTTTTTTTTGCTCTCTGATGGCCAGTATTACATGTCACAAACAACCACCCCTGAGTGAAACATATCAACCTCTCGTAACAAAAAATTTTCTAAATGTATAAGAACTAGTTCAAACAATATAAAGATAATTCAGACCTTTAGAAATTCTTCAAACTTCTAAATTATTCCGCTACATCAATAATAGATTCACGATTTTCTTTTATCCTCGGAAATAAAGTTATAGATTTTTCTGCTACTTGAATTCGGAATTCTACATTAATCTGCAGCATGAATGCTACATCCCTAATTGTTTTAAATATCGAAATTGTATTACAGAAATTTTCGCTACACGAATTTGAATTTCTATATGAATCTGCCACTCGAATAATGTATTTCTGATTTTTTGCTGCTTGAAATTGAAATACAGGGTTATTTTTTTACTCGAAATTACAGTACTGAAATTTTTTGCTAACTAAATTCAAAGTCTTGGATTATCCTGATACAGGCATAATAAATTACTGATTTTTTTGCATTACGAAATTTAAGTACCTGATTATTTGCTACTTGAATTTGAATTGGCTGATTAATATGCTTTTCGAATAATATACTCCCAATTTTGTTGCTCTTTAAAAATAAATTTCCGGATTTTTTTGCTACTTGAATTCGAAATTGTAGATTATTATGCTACACCAATAATAAATTTTCCATTTTTACTCACAATTTTTACGATTTTTACTCGAAAATAAAGTACCAGATTTTTTCTATTCGAATTTGAATTCCTATATCAATCTGCTACTCGAATAATATGTTCCCAATATTTTACCTTCTTGGAAATTGAAGTACCAGATTATTTTGCCACTCGAGCAATCAAAGTATAAGATTTTTTTGCTACTCGAATTTGATGTTCTAAAATATTCTGCTACTTGAATAACAAATTCACGATTTTTTCCCTCCACAAAAATAAAGTACCAAAATTTTTCGCTACACGAGTTGGAAGTTCTAGATTATTCTGCTACCCGAATAATTGATTTCTGATTTTCCTGCTCTTCGAAAATAAAGTACCGGATTTTCGGCTACTTGAATTAAAATTTTTAGATTAATATACAACGCAAATAATATATTCCTGATTTTTGGCTCGTCGAATTTAAAATGTCGGATGTTTTTGCTACTCAAAAATTAGTTACTGAATTTTTTTTCTACACGAATCCGGAGTTCTAGATTATTCTGCTAACCAAATAATAAATTCCCGATTTTTTGCTCCTTGAAACTAGAGCACAGGATTTCTTGCTACTCAAATTTGTATTTTTAGATTATTCTGCTACACTCCATGTAAAAGAAAAAATAAATTTTTTAATTAAAAATATTCACAAAACTCACATTAAAAAACTCTAGGTTATGTTTTAGGCCCTATAATAATGTTAGGCAGCCCAAAACATCCACTCTTTATACTTTTCACAAAATAGGTCCAAAGATTCCCTATGTTAAACAGATAATAAATTTTAAAATTAAAAATAATTTCAAAAATTATATTTATAAAACTTCAAATTATGTTCTAAACCCCATAATAATATTAAGCTGTTCCTGAAATTAATCCATGGTACCTTTAACAAAACAGGTTCGAAATTTCGCCATGAAACACAGCCAATAAACTTTTAAATGAAACATAGTCTGAAGCGAAATGTACTAGGGGTAGATTTCGGGGGCTGCATAATATTATTTTATGGCTGGGAACATTATTTGTAGTTTTCTGAAGGTGAATTTTGTGCTTATTTTAAATTTATTGACTATTTTACATGGTAAAGCCTTGGTCCTATTTCATGAAAAGTGCTAGGGGTAAAATTTGGGAGCTGCCTAATATTATTACCGGGTTTAAAGCATAATCAAGGGTTTCCTGAGGGTAAATTTTGTGACTGCTTTCAACTATAAAATTTCTTGGCTGTTTTACATGTAGAGACTTCTGAATTGTTTCGTGAAATGTACTACGGGTGGATTTTGGGTCTGCTTACTATTATTTTAGGGTTTAAAACCTTACTTCGTATTTTCTAAATGTGAATTTTAGAATATTTTTAATTCAAACATTTAATTGCTGTTTGCCATAGAGTAACTTCGAACTTGTTTCGGTGGGTGGATTTATGTCTAATATCATTATGTGGTGTGGATCATAATCTGGAGTTTTCCTTATATTACTTTTGTGACTATTTTTAATTAAAAAATTTATTTGCTGTTTTGTATAGAGTCACTTATGAACAGTTTTGTGAAATTTACTAGGGGTGAATTTTGGGGGCTTTTTAATATTCTCATGGGACGGAAACCATAATCTAAAGTTATCTTATTGTGAATTTTCTGACTATTCACAACTTAAAAATTTATTTGCTGTTTCACGTAAAGAATCTTTGGACCTGTTTCATAAAAACTACTAGGGGTGGATTTAGGGGATGCTTAATATTACAAAAATATTGGAAACCTAATCTGGAGTTTTTTTAAATGTAAACTTTTAAATATTTTTATTTAGAAATTTATTGGCTCATTAAAAATTCTTACTTGTGATGATGTACACACTGGAAATGAAAGGTATTGTCTAGGGCAATTAAACTTCTGAAGATTGTACAGTTATTTTTTAATTAATTTTAATTCAATTAATACGCTTATTAATACGCTCAGGGTAAATCATAAAAGAGATACATTTTTAAGAGGGAATTAATCAATCTAAAGGTTTAAGTCATCTTTATATTTTTTGAACTTGTTTTCATACTTTCAGAAAACTGCTTGTTACGAGAGGTTGATATATTTTACTCCAGGATAGTGTTTTGTGATATGTAATATTAATTATCAGAGAAAAAAAGAGCAAGTCTCCCCTAATAGTGTTTTCTGAATATTATAATCTTGAATGCATTTTATATATGTATATATAAGTTTCGCTACATACGTTAACGTCGAAGGGTGGTTTTCGGGGTAAATTATAAAAGGGTTCAATTTCAAAGAGGTAAGTATTTCAAATTCTGAATCATTTTCACGTTGTATAACGATGTTTTTTCACTTTTAAAACATTTTTGATGACGAGGGGTTGGTATGTATGACTTAGGGGTGGTTTTTTGGGACACGTATTATATATTGTCAGAGAAAAAAAAGAGCAAAAAATTTTCCCTAATGTTTTTTCTAAATGTAATAATTGTTAATGAGTTTTCACAGGTGAGTATTTCAGTCGCTGTGTCGTTACCAAGCTAGCGCCGCCACCTGTTTCTCAGAAGTTTGAAGAGCGAAAAAAATTTTTTAAGCATAAAATTAGTTTTAAGGAAAGCAAAAATTATGGGCGTATTCTATTTTCAATTTTGCCTTGGTGGCGGGGTTGTATCGCTGGACCTACTACAATGTTGTCTGTGGTCAGCCTTTCTCCTAGTTCTGTCTCAAAAATTCTTCCTTGTCATTCCAGCTATCGCATTCAAAAAATTTGTGCTTTGCGTTATGGCTCTAGTTTGGGCAGTACTCACAGTTATCACTCTCCTTCTTTCCTGTGCGGTGAAGATAAGCTTCATGTATTCTTTTTCTTGCATTGCATCCTTGGATAATCAGCTATAGTATTCTCAATAAAACTTTTAGCAGCAGTTTTTGTGATTGCGATTGACGTTGCTTCCTCAAGCATCCTGTCCCTTTCTTGAATATTACTCCGAGAAATTTTTTTCGGCAAGAACATTCCAGCTCTTCTCTTTTTTCTGAGCCTCTATAGAACTACATTTTTTGGTGTTTCCTCCTATTCGGAAACTTTTAGGCTAGTAGTGATTTGCCATGAACTCTGCCAGAACCTGCCATTCGGATATGGCTGACGCAATTCCCAAAATGGTCAAGGTGATATCCATTATCGAATCCTGACAGCTACATATTTTAAAAGTATTAACAGTTGCTATATTCATGCAGCTTTTGCATTCAAAATGATCAGGTCCAGCTTTAACGCCATATCCACAACCTCTCAGCCTCTTCTGTCAGACCATAATGTATGATGATACTATGATTTCTCCACCAAAGGTCTGCTCAGTTTCATTTATCTCTTCTACCTTGTTTTAAAAAGTCACTATACGTCAGCTTCTGTCGTGTTGACTTTTCATCCTGCTACCGATTCTTCACCCCAAAAGCTCCGAAATATTTCTTTGACCTCCTCATCTTTCATGGCTACGTTTAGGTCACGGATCTGGATTTTCGTCCACGGCTCTATTCGTCGGACTTCTCCTACATCCTTAGTGGCTATTTTTAGTGTCTCTTTAAATTCACTTTTGTTTTCCTCCGTTGCGCTAAGGTTAAGCAGAACATCTCCTTTCCTAGTTTTCTTGATTGCCTTGATGACAACGTCCATTTCTCCAGAAATAAGTTTCGTGCTTATACTTTTGACGATATCCGCATAGTTTTTTTCCGCAGACGAATTCAATATGAATGCTTCGGGTGGGGCTTCTTTGCGTTTCTTTGTACTACTTGTACGACTTCTCTCTAGTCTTGTTCTTGATTTGGGACTTTTTTCTGGGCCTAGATGCATCTTCATTGCTTAACTTTGGCGTATTAATTACCTGCATTTTCCTCTTCGCTTCTGAGCCAGGTGTCTTCTCCGTCGGATTTTGAATATCACTCGTCTATGAACTGCGGGCCCTGGTACTTGCGCCACTCGCTCTATCTTCACATCTTTCAGCACTTTTGTAGTAACAACTTTATCCTGTACGGTCTTTTCGATGTTCCTCCTTGACACTACAATAGCTCTGAACTTCTCTAGGTCTTTTCTAAGGTCTGCCAGGGATCCTTCCTCAAAGACTTTTAATTTCTTGAACATTCGTCGCATAACTTTAACTTCCGCTGAAAAAAACAAATTTTATTTTGACCTATCTTTTGGCATTACAAGGTCCGTTGTTCCCCCTGCCTACTTTGTTTTCCTGTCGTTGACCAGCTGAGTGTTTGCCGTAAGTTTGATCAAGTGCATCGTACGTGTCTGGGTAAGCCAAAATACTGGGAGCGGGTACACAAAGCGGAGTCTTTCGAAACACTGCAGATTCCAAACACTGCCACCACCACGCACTCTCTGATCAAAATCTAAAAATTCTGAATTCGTGTTCCTTGTTTGCACCTTGAACTTTGGCATAGCAAGCTCATAGCAGCTCCAGCCTTAAACCGGTTGTGAAACTGGACAAGGTGCGGAGCACTCCCAGGGTGCCACAACCATCACCAACAATGTGTATGGTGCTCGGGACGTATTTAATTTTCGTCCTGCCCTCTGTTTCTAACCAGCGATCCCCTACCCGCTACCGAGGAACGCACCGAGTAGAATTATTACTTCTCCTTCACCACAAAAAAATGCAGCAGTACTTGGCCTCAACCAGCGCCCTTGACTAGTGTCACCGCTGCCATTTTCGGGTTACAGATAAAGGGGCCCTGTGCTAAATACGGTTATACTATACATAAGCATTCGCCGACAATAATCCAGGGATGGTCTCGAAGAGAAACCCCCGAACCAAGGCATGCTGAAGGCTGCATGGCATCAGAAAGTGAGGAGTCTATGGAATGACGTCTCCTTTATCAGTATTCAGATCCTGCCCCCGCAGGCAGTGTACTACGAGAGCGGACTGTATATATTCTAAGCTACTCGCGGGATCAAAATGGTGCCAAAAAAAATAAAAAGAAAAGTGAGTGTGTGCAGTTGCGAGGTAAATTGAATATGTACAAGGAATTGGACATGAGCCACACGACACC
>JAUELO010003360.1:0-11864 GCA_032357855.1 Amphibolips quercusostensackenii
CCTCTCTATCACTTTGCTGGGAATGGAACCACAGGTCTTCCGATTGCCGGTCGGTTGCTGTTTCCACTAAGCTACTTAAGGGATTAGAATAAGAATATTTTTTCAGAAACACTTTTTTTTTAACAATGGATATAACTCAATACAAGGAATCTGTATTATCATTAGAGATAGATTTAAATTTCAAAAATTCACTATTTTCAGGAGTTTGATAATTCAGGAATTTACTATAATTTTCGGAAATTTTTAATTTCGGCAATTTACTATTTTTTGGAACTTGATAATTCGGCTATTCATTATATCAGAAAATTTGAAAATTCAATTTTTTAAATTCCGGGAATAAACATTTTCGGTCATTTCTTTTCAAAATTTAAAATTTCATCAATTTACTATAATTTTTAGAAATTTGAAATTTCAAAAATTTACTATTTATTAGGAGTTTGATAATTCGGAAATTTACTATAATTTTTGGAAATTTGAAATTCACTATTTCTGGAAATTGAAATTTCGCCAATATACTATTTTTAGGAATTTGATCATTTGGCAATTTACTATATCCAGGAATTTTAAAATTCAGTTTTTAAAACTTCAGGAATTCATTTTCGGTAGTTTTTTTCAAAATAAAAAATTTCAGCAATTTACTATAATTTTTGGAAATTTTAAATTTCGAAAATTTACTATTTTCAGGAGTTTGATAATTCGGAAATTTACTATAATTTTTTGAAATTTTAAATTTCGGCAATTCACTATTTTTGGAAACTTGATAATTCGGCTATTCACTATATTAGGGAAAATTCAGTTTTCAAAATTTCAGGAATAAACATTTTCGTTAGTTTCTTTTCGAAATTTGAAATTTTAGCAATTCACTATAAATTTTGGAAATTTTAAATTTTAAAAATTTACTATTTTCAGGAGTTTGATATTTCGGAAATTTACTATAATTTTTGGAAATTTGAAACTTGGTCAATTTACTATTTTCGGGAATTTAAGAATTCCGTTTTAAAAATTCCGGAAAAAAAAACATTTTTTAAAGTTTTATTTTTTCAGAAATTTTTAATTTTCCCAGTTTACTATTTTTGAAAATTCGAAAAGTCAACAAATTAACTATTTTCGAAAATTTGAAATTTCGTCAATTTACTATATTCGGGATTTTGAGAATTCGTCAATTCACTATATTCGGTTGTATGATTTTCGGAAATTTAAAATTTCGGCAATTTACTATTTTTAGGAATTTGAAAATTAAGCAATTTTTTTATACTGGAATTTACAAAGCTCGAGATTTTAAAATATCTGGAATAAAAATTTTCGGTAGTTTTATGTCTTTCGGGAATTTCACATTTCGGGTTTTAAAATTTCGGGAATAAACATTTTGGGTAGTTTTATTTTTTTCGGGAATTTCAACTTTTGGTAATTTACTATAATTTCCGAAAATTTGAAACTTCGGCAATTTACTATACTCGAAAATTAAAAAATTCAGTTTCTAAAATTTTGTGAACAAATTTTTCTATAGTTTCTTTCCGGAATCTTAAAGTTTGTCAATTTACTTATTGCGGGAATTTTTGAATTTGGGTCTTCAAATTTTAGGAATAAGCATTTTAGGTAGTTTTATTTTTTTCAGGAATTTTGAATTTTAGAAGTTTACTATAATTTTCGGAAATTCGAAATTTCGGCCATTTACTATTTTCGGGAATTTGATAATTCGGTTATTCTCTATATTAGGGAATTTGAAAATTTGGTTTTTAAAATTATAGAAATAAACATTTTCTGTAATTTCATTCGAGAATTTAAAATTTCGTCAATTTACCTTTTTCAAGAATTTTAAAATTTGGGTTTTAAAATTTTTGGAATAAACATTTTCGGTAGTTTTATTTTTTTCAGAAATTTTAAATTTCGGCAATTTAATATAATTGTCGAAAATTTAAAATTTTGGCAATTCACTATTTTCGGCAATTTGATAATTCAGCAATTTACAATATTCAGAAATTTGAAAATTCAGCAATTTCTCATTTTGGAAAATTTGAAATTTCGTCAATTTACTGTTCAGGAATTCGTAAACTCGGAATTCAAAATATCGGAAATAAAAATTTTGGGTAGTTTTATTTTTTCAGGAATTTTAAATTTTGACAATTTACTATCATTTGTGGAAATTTAATAATTCAGAAATTTACAATATTCGGAAATTGGAAAATTCAGCAATTTCCGTTTTTGGGAAATTTGAAATTTCGTCAATTTACTATTCAGGAATTTTTAAACTCAGAATTTAAAATATCGGGAATAAACATTATCGGTAGTTTTATGTTTTTTGGGAATTTCAGAGTTCAGGTTTTAAAATTTTAGGAATAAACATTTTAGTTAGTTTTTTCAGAAATTTAAAATTTTGGTAATTTACTCAAATTTTTAAAAATTTGAAATTTTAGCAAATCACTTTCTCCGGGAATTTGATAATTCGGCAATTTACTATATTCGGGAATTTGAAGATTCAGTTTTTACAATTTTGTAAATAAACTTTTTCCATAGTTTCTTTCCTGAATCTTAAGTTTTGTTAATTTACTATTTTCGGGAATCAAAAAATTTGGGTTTTGAAATTTAGGGGAATAAACATTTTCGGTAGTTTTATTTCTTTCAGGAATTTTAAATTCTGTCGATTTACTATAATTGTCAAAAATTTTCAATTTCGTCAATTTACTATTTTCGGGAATTTTATAATTCAGCAATTTATAATGTTCAGAAATTTGAAAATTCAGCAATTTC
The DNA here is from genome assembly GCA_032357855.1 of Amphibolips quercusostensackenii. Classification (NCBI taxonomy): domain Eukaryota; kingdom Metazoa; phylum Arthropoda; class Insecta; order Hymenoptera; family Cynipidae; genus Amphibolips; species Amphibolips quercusostensackenii. The sequence continues at coordinate 2,749 of JAUELO010003360.1, forward strand.
CTATTTTAGAAAAATTTGAAATTTCGTTGATTTACTATTCGGGAATTCGTAAACTCAGGATTTAAAATATCGAAAATAAAAATTTTCGGTATTTTTAATTTTTTCAGAAATTTCAAATTTGGACAATTTACTATAATTTTCGAAAATTTAAAATTTTGGCAATTTACTATTTTCGGGAATTTGATAATTCAGCAGTTTACAATTTCCGGAAATTTAAAAATTTAGCAATTTCCTTTTTTTTTTAAATTTTAAATTTCGTCAATTCACTATTCGGAAATTCGTAAACTCGGGATTTAAAATATCGTAAATAAAAATTTTCAGTAGTTTTATTTTTTTCAGGAATTTTAAATTTTGACAATTTACTATAATTTTTAAAAATTTTTAATTTCGGAAATTTACTATTTTCGAGAATTTGATAATTCAGCAATTTACAATATTCAGAAATTTGAAAATTTAGCAATTTCTCATTTTGGAAAATTTGAAATTTCGTCAATTTACTATTCGGGTATTCGTAAACTCGAGGTTTAAAATATCGGGAATAAAAATTATCGGTAGTTTTATGTTTTTCGATAATTTCACAATTCGGGTTTTAAAATTTTGGGAATAAACATTTTAGGTAGTTTTTTTAGAAATTTTAAATTTTGGTAATTTACTAAAATTTTTGAAAATTTGAAATTTGAGCAAATCATTATTTTCGGGAATTTGATGATTCGGCAATTTACTATATTCGGCAATTTCAAATTTCGACAGCTTACTATTTTTGGGAATTTTTAATTTTGGGTTTTAAAATGTTGGGAATAAACATTTTCGATTGTTTTATTTTGATCGAAAATTAAAAATTTCGTCAGTTCACTGTTTTCAGGACTTTGAAAAGTAGGCAAATTTACTACTTCTGGGAATTTAGAATTTCGGTAATTGAATGTTTTCAGAAAATACAAATTCAATATTTTAATATTTTTGCAAATTTAAAAATTCAGCAAAATTATTTTATTCAGTTTCGACATTTTAAGTGTTTAAATATTCACAAAATAAGCACATTATAAAATGCTCAGTAATTTTTATAATATTTTTTTCATTTTTTCAATCATGAGAAATTTGAAATTTTCACGAAACGATTTGGACCGATTCTAACATATTCTTTTCTATGTCCTTTCTAGTTTTTAAACGAACTTTGCTTTTAGGCATACTTTTTGCCATACTTAGACGTATGTCAGGTTGCAGTCTTTAATTTAAAAAATATCTTCAAAACGATTATTTTAATTCACTCATAACATTGATTTACCTTTTAACAATAATTCTGTTGTCATAATTAATAAAAAATAAATAAATTTTTTCAAATCACAGTATCTAAGATCTGAATATTTCTTTAAATTTTTTAAGAAATCTGAATTATCAGCACTGTAGGTAAGGTAGGTGATAAAACAAAGGATCAAGGAAGGTCGATAATATAGATATTTAGAACACGTGGAGTGATAACTTGACAAGGGTTTGGGCTGTTTACATTTTAGGTTAAATTACAAAGTCTGCATGTTTTTTTATATAATTTTAACTATTTTAACAAAATGTGCGGAATATTCTGTTGTATTCGTTGTTTGAAAAAAACAGTACCAGTGAATTCTGAATCAGACGAGGTATAGTACATCCTTTTTCAGAAAATAAATATGAATATTCATTTTTACTGCAGTCACTGAAATAAACAATCACCCGTGACACAAAAAAAGCAAAAAAAAAATGCTTTCAGTTGATTATATTTGACAAAAATAAGCGGCAATATATTTAGCATAAATCCATTTTTATCAAATGTAGACCAAATTAACCTAATAATATTCAAGGATCTTTCCAGGCACATAACCTCAAATTTTCATAATCCTTAAAATTACTTCCTGTATAAAATCAACAAAAATAGCCGCATTGTTAAATATTTTAAAATTTTAAAGAAAATCTAAGTGTCCTTTTAAAAAAAAATATCTTAATATATAATCAATCTTTTTCGATGAAATTTCAACTATTTTGTTGACTTTTTTTTACCTTTTTTGGGCATACAAATTTATGTGTTTTAGAAATTGAATATTTTTTGTGTAAAAATGTTACTGCTTTTTTGAAAAGTTTTTCAACTCGTTTTTATTTGGTTAAAAATTAATTTTTCAACTATAATTTAACTATTTCATTTTGTGTTGGAAACTTTTTCTTTGAAAAACCCTTTTTTCGATTAAGAATTAATTTCTTTGGTTACACATTAATTTTTTTGCTTGAAAGTTTAACCATTTTCTTGAAAATTGTACTTTTTTGTTAAATATATAGTTTTTAATTGGAAATATAACTATTCCAGTTTTTGTTTAAAATTTATGTCTTTAAATTGAAAATTCTTGTTTTTTTGGTAGAAAATTAACTTTTTTGGTGAAAATTAATCGTTTTGGACGAAAATTTAACTATTTCGTTCAAAATTCACATAAAAGTTTATCTTTTTGATTAAAAATTAACTGTTTTGTTCAAAATTTGTCTTTTTGGCATGAAAATTCCACATTTTTCAAGCCATTTTTTTTTATTGGTTGAAAAATCGTTCTCAGTTGAAAATTAGTTTTTTTGGTTTTTAAATTTAGCTGTTGTAAAAATTAAACCTTTTTAGATTAAAAATATAGCTGCTTTGCTGGAAAAAAATCTTTTTCAATCAAAAATTTTCAACTGTTTTGTTGAAAATTCGTTTTTAATTGGTTGAAAATTGATTTTTTGACTAAAAATTTAACTAATGCTACAGAATTTTGAGTTCGAAATTTATCTTTTTTATGTGATAATTCCTGTATTTGTTTAAAAATGATTTCTTTGGTTAAAAATCTATTTTCTTATATATTGTCTTTTTTGGTTAAGAATTTAGCTTTTTTTACAAAATATAATTTTCTATTTTTGGTTGAAAATTGATGTTTTTAAATTAAAAATTCATGTTTTTCGTTGAAAATTTTTCTTTTCTGGTAAAAAATTAATTTTAATTGTTGGAAATTTATCTTTTTGGTCGAAAATTAAACTAGGGTTCAAAATATTATCAAAATTAAAAATTTTTGTTTCAAAATTCAACTCTTTTGTTGAGAATTCGTCTTTTTGGTATGAAATTTTTACATTTTTCAAGAATTTTTTTTCTTAATTGATTGAAAAATTATTTACTTGCTAAAAATGTTACTGCTTTGTTGAAAAAAAAATTTTCTGACAAAAAATGTTTAACTATTTTGTTGAAAATTTGTTTTTAGTTGATTGAAAGTTAATTTTTTACCTGAAAATTTAACTATTCCATTTTTGTTTGAAAATTTATCTTTTTTAATTAAAAATTCATGTATCTAGTTAAAAATTTAATTTTTTCGGTGGTAAAAATTTTGGTATTTCGGTGAAAATTGTTTTCTTTTTGTTGAAAATTCATTTTTTAACTGAAAATATAACTTTTTCATTTTTGGTTGAAAATTTACATTCTTTAGTTAAAAATTCTTCTTATTTGATGAATAATATTTAATTTTTGTGGTTGAAAATTCATATTTTCGGTTTAAAAATTCAACTGTTTTGTAGAAAATTAACCTTTTTAGCATGAAAATTCCACATTTTTGCAGCAATCTTTTTATTTATTGACTGGAAAATCTTTTTTAGTTTAAAAATGTATCTGTTTTGCAGAAATATAATATTTTTTGATAAAAATATAACTGCTTTGTTGAAAAATAATCTTTTTCGATCGAACATTTTTAACTATTTCGTTGAAATTTTCTTTTGTCGTTGAAAATTTATTTTTTAATTGAAAATATAACTGTTTCTTTTTTGCTTGAAAATTGATGTTTATAAATTGGAAATTTATATATTTTGTTAAAAATGTTCATATTTGGTAGAAAATTAATTTTTATAAGTGAAAATTTATCTTTTTGGTCGAAAAATTAACTATTTGGTTCAAAATTCACACAAAAGTCAATCTTTAGTTGGAAATTAAGGTTTTTTTTGAAATTTTTTTTTCTCTTTTGTTAAAAATTTAGTTTTTAATTTAAAATATAGGTATTCCATTTTTGGTTGAAAATTGATATTTAAAATTTTAAATTGATCTTTTCCGCTGAAAATTAAACTATGTGATTAAAACGTTATGTATTAGTTAAAAATTCAAATATTTTGTTGACAACTCGTCTTATTTGTTGTTGACAATTAATTTTTTATTTAAAACTTTAACTATTCCCTTTGTGATTGAAAATCGATCGTTTTCAGTTCTGAGTTTAGTCTATAAGTAATTTATTTCTTATCTAAAAATACGACTTAAAAAAATATTGAATAATTATTAAATAAATTTTCAACAAAACACTTGAATTTTTAACTAAAAAGGGTAAATTTTGGAATAAAAAAAATGAATTTTTAATCCTATGGTTCAATTTTACGGGAAAAAGATGAATTTCCACACAGGAATTCATTTTTCAATCAGATAGTTCAATTTTCTGACAAAATAGTTGAATTAGTAACTAAGAAATATTAGTTTTAAACAAAAAATGAAGTAGTTAAATTTCAGGTTGAGAAAAAAATTTTCAACCAAAAAAAACGAACTGTTCCATTTAAAAAATGGAACAGTTTCATTTTTATTTGAAAAAACTAATTCCTAACCAAAAAAAAATTACTTTTAATAAAATAGTTACATTTTCAATTAAAGATTCAAATTTTCAACAAGAGAGTTCAAAATTTAACTCAGACGATGGTTTTTTAACCAAGAAGATTAATTTTCTGAGAATGAAATAGTTACATTTTTAGTTTAAAAAATTAATTCTTAACCCAAAAAAAAAATTTACAACAAAATAGTCACATTTTTAATCAAAGATTTGAATTTTTAACAAAAAAGTTCAAGATTTATCTTAGACGATGATTTTTGAAACAAGATTAATTTTCTGAAAATGAAATATTTACATTTTCAACCAAAGAGATGAATCTTCTCAAAAAATGAATTAAAAAAAAGTAATTTAACTTTTAACCAAGTAATAATTAATGTATAATTAATCTTCTTGGTTAAAAATTTAGCTGTTTTATAGACAATTCGTCTTTGGTTTAAAATTCGTCTTTTTGGTTTAAAAGTTTATCTCTTGTAAAAATTCAATCTCTTTTCTGAAAATGTAACTGATTTGTTGAAAAGTACTCTTTTTTTGATCGAAGATTTTCAACTAGTTTGTTGAAAATTCGTTTTGACTTGGTTGAAAATTAATTTTTCAACTATAATTTAACTATTCAGTTTCTAATTGAAAGTATAACTATGCTATTCTTGATTGAAAATTTATGTTTTAAGTTGAAAATTTATGTATTTTGTTGAAAATTCTTTTTTTTTTGGTAGAAATTTAATTTTTTTGTTTGAAAATTTATCTTTTTTGTCGAAAATTCAATTATTTGATTCAAAATTCACAAAAAAGTCCATCTTTTTTGTTCAAAATTCAACTCTTGTAGAAAATTTGTCTATGTCATCAAAATTCCACGGTTTGGATGAAATTTTTTATTTTATTGACATAAAAAACCTTTCTCTGTTGAAAACTCGTTTGGTTCAAAAATTTATCTGTTGTCCTAGAAATTTTATCTTTTTTGGTTAAAAACGAAACTGCTTGTTTGAAAATTAATCTTTTTTTCAGCAAGGATTTCCAACTATTTCGTAGAAAATTCGTTTTTAATTAATTCAAAATTAATTTTCTAATTAAAATTTTAACTAACAAATAGTTATATTTTTATAGAAATAGTTTACTTTTTAACTAAACAGCTGAATTTTCTACCAAAAATATGATTTTTTTACAGAAAAATTTCATTTGCAACCAAATAATTTAGTTTTTAACTAAATTGTTGAATTTTTAAGAAAAACAAATTAATTTACAATCAAACAGTTAGATTTTTAAACAAAAAGGAGAAATTTTCAACAAAATAAATGAATTTTTAATCAAATAGTTGAATATTCAGTTAGAGAAGATCAATTACGAATTAATAATATCAATTTTCAACTAAAAATAGAATAGTCACATTTTTGGTTGAAAAAATTAATTCTTAACAAGAAAGATACGAATTTACAACAAAATAGTTACATTGTCAACCGAAGAAATGGATTTTACACCAATAAAATTAATTTTTTATCAAAAAAGAAACATTTTTATCAAAATTGTTGAATTTGCAGTTGAAAAGGCGAATTATTTACTAAAAAATTGAATTTTTTAGCTGAAAATATTATTTCTTAACAAAAAACTTAATTTTCTATAAAATAAAAGAATTTTCATACAAATAGTTCAATGTTTTACCAAATTGTTGAATATTTAAGCTAATCAGAAAATTCTTTTACAAAACAATTAAATTTGTAACTAAAAAATATGATTTTTGAGAAAAGTTTATTTTCACCAAATAGTTATATTTTTATATAAATAGTTTACTTTGTAATTTTTGACAAGAAAAGATCAATTTTTAACCAAAAATTTATTAGCTATGTTTTCCCTAAAAAAATTAGTTTTTAACAACAGCAAAATGAATTATCAACAAAAGAGTTCAAATTCCAACCAACTAGTTGCATTTTTAAACAAACAGGTAAATTTTAAAACAAGAAGATTAATTTTCTATCGAAAAAGGACTTTTCCACAAACTTTTTAAATTTGAAAATCAATTTTTTTACACTAAAATTATGAATTTTTATTTTTAAAAAATTATCAAGTAGTTCAATCTTCAACCAAACCGATGAATTTTTGAACCAAGAAGATTAATTTTCTACCAAAAAAGAGACATTTTCCACAGAATACATAAATTTTCAATCAAAAATTGAATAATAATGTACTTAGTTAAGTAAATTATATTTAAAAAAAAGAATTTTTAACAAAGTAGTGAACTGATGAAACTTCAACCAAACAAATATACATATCTATCCAAATAGTTCAATCTTCGACCAAACAGACGAATCTTTAAATAAGGATATTAATTTTGTACCAAAAAAGATGAAGATTCTACCAAACATATGAATTTTTAAATAAAAAGAATAAATTTTGAACCAAAAACGGATGTTATATTTTCGGTTTAAAAATTAGTTTTCAACAAAAAGACATTTTTTAACAAATTATTGAAATTTCTTACTATAAATATGAATATTTAACCAACAAAATGAATTTCCAAGAAAATACTGAAATTTTCAAACAAATAGTTTAATTTTTAACTAGAGATATGACTCAAAAAAAAAAAAAGTTTTTAAACCAAAATGTAGAATTTTTAATCAAAAAGATTTTTTAGTCAATTAAGAAAAAAATTGTATCTAAAATATTAAATTTTAATGCTAGAAAGGCGAATTTTGTATTAAACCGTTGAGTTTGCAACCAAAAAATATGCATTTTTTACCAAAATAATTAAATTTTCAACCTTAAAACAAAACCAATTTTTGACTAGAAAAGATTACTTTTTAAATGAATAGTTGCATTAGTTAAAAATTCATCTTTTTGGTTAAAAATTTATTCGTGTAGTTAAAAATAATTTTTTTGTTTTGAAGATTCATGATTTTAGTTAAATATTCTTTTTTTTGTTTTAAAAATGTATCACTCCAAGTTGAAAATGCATATATTTTCTTGAAACTTCGTTTTTTTTTTATTTAAAAACCATTTTTTTAAATGGAAATTAAAGTATTCCGTTTTTAGTTGAAAATTTATGTTTTTTATCTCGGAATTCAACTTTTTGGTATAAAATTTAATTATTCAGTTAAAAATTAACTTCTTGGTTGAAAATTCATCTTTTTCCTGTAAAATTAAACTATATGGTAAAAAGTGAATTTTTTGAATTGTTTGAAAATTTAAATAATTTGTTGAAAATACGGGTTTCTCTTGGTTGAAAATTAATTGTTTGAACTAAAAATGTAGCTGTTTTATTTTTGGTTCAAAATTTATCTTTTTAGTTGAAAATTCAAGTATTTTGTTGAAAATTTATTTAATAACTTTTACATTTTTCATTGAAAAGCCGTCTTCTTAGGCGAGAAATAAATCTTTTGGTTTAAAAATTTATCTTTTAGATTAAAAATGCATTTTTTTGTTGCAGATTCATTAGTTTTGTTAAAAAATTATTTATTTAGTTGGAAATGTAACTATTTTCTTTAAAATTCATGTTTTGTGCGGTTGAATATTAACGTTTTAACTGGAAAGTCTTCTATTCAATTTTTGGTTGAAAATGTATCTTTTTTAGTTTTAAATTCGACGAAATTTAAAACTTAAAACGATAAATTTTTAACTACAAATGGAATTGTTGAATTTTCATTAAAAAAATTAATTTTTAACAAAAAATAAAACTAGTTTTTAATAACATACTTAAATTTTCAACTTATACATGAATTTTTAATCAATTAGTTGAATTTTCAGCTAGAAAACGTCAATTTCGAATCAAAAATATTAATTTTTAAAAAAATTGAATAGTTACATTTTTATTTTAAAAAATTAATTTTTAACCCAAAAAACCAATTTTCAACAAAATAGTTATAGTTACAACCAAATTAATAAATTTCTAGCCACAGTAATGAATCTTTAACTAACCATATGCATTTTTTACGAAAAATATAAATTTTCAAACAAAAAGATTTATTTCTTACCTGAAAAGACAAAATTTCAAAAAAATTAAATAGTTATCAAATAAATTTTTAACCAAATTCTTGATTTTTCAAATAATGAAGATAAGTTTTGAACCAAAAATGAAACAGCTACAGTTTTAGTAGAAAAAATTAATTTCTAACAAAGAGAATCCCGTATTTTCAACAAATTAGTAAAATTTTCAAACAATTCAAAAAATTATTTTTTAACCAAATGGTTTAATTTTCTATAAAAAAAGTTGAATTATCAACTTAAAAATACAAATTCTTAACAGAAAATGCAATAAATAGTTAATTTTCTGGTAAAGAATGAAGTTTTCAACCAAAAATGAATTTTAAACAAAATAGTGAAATTTTTGACCAAAAAGAATAATTTTGTACCAAAAAGTTGAATTTCGAGCTAAGGAACATAAATTTTTCACTAAAAACGGAATAGTTGAATTCTCAGCTTAAAAATTGGTTTTTAATTTTTTTAAATGAAGTTTTAACCAAATTTATGAATTTATAACTAAAAGAGATACTTTTTCAAAACAAAAAAAAAGTAATT
>JAUELO010003376.1:0-11863 GCA_032357855.1 Amphibolips quercusostensackenii
CAGCGACAATTTTTCTTACCAGTGTTGTAAAAACCATATTTCATGCATAACAAGGCGACTGTGAGACATGTTATGGTAAGGTCATGCGATTTAAGACAATTTTCTCAGTTTTTGACTTCTGACGCTTTAGATGGAACACTTTCTTCATATATTACACTTTATCGTCAATTTCAAGAAGGCCCTGTGTGACTGGTCATATCATTCAACATAATTCAATTGGGTATCAAAAGTCTTATCGAATAGAATTTAAGCGACATGGTATGAAAATTTTATATTTTTGTCAACTAACAGTTTATTAAGTAGGTATAATATGAAATTGTTTGTCATCTTTCACGTACACGACGCTTGAAGGAGGATAAATAGAAATTTAATTTGAAGCGAGCCTTATGTAAGTGTATTAAATGTTTGAAGTACAGTTTGTAATGATACATTATTTCGTACATTTGTTTACTTCTGTCAAATAAGATTTTTACTGACCTGAGTCGTAGGATTTAATATTTATTTTTCAGCTACATCAAAAGCGTACAAATGCTCGTAATTCACGATAAAGCCATGCAAGTTAACAGTTCATGTTCTTATTGTACAACTTTTGACTAATAATGTTTGCTAGTCAGGGAAATAATGTTGTGTAAATCTTTATCCCTTTTCAACATCTCATGGGAGAAGGGAAGGCACCCCTGAGACTGTTCACAGGATAAAAGTTTTTTAAACTCCTGCCCCTTTTTTAATGTGTTTTAATACATTTTTGTAACAACACTGAAATAAAATTGTAATTTAGGATCGACTTTTTCTAAAACATTTTTCGTTTTATTTTGGGGCAAGCAAGTTTCTCTAATTTTAAATTATTATAATTCAATCATATAGACCTATCCAATGCTGCCTTACAGAACTCCCATTTCTTGAATATGGGAAGTGATTTCCTGGGCAGGCAAGTCCAATGGTGCTTCGCAGCATATCATACTTTTTAGGAATTAGGAAAGTGACTTCCTTAAAAGACTTATTTGGGAAAGATCTGTCCAAAAGTGTTGAAGAATCTGGAAGATTTTAGGGCATTTTTTAAAGTTTTGCACAATTATTTAAACATTTTAGTAAAAAACAAAATAATTTTAAAACATATTTAGAAGATGAGGAAATTTTAGATTGATAAGCAAATAAAAATTTAAAGAGATTGAAAAGAATGATAAACAAATACAGATTTTTACAGATTGTGAAAAAATGAAGCTTTTTTAGAATTTCGAAATATTTCAAGAGAATCAAGAAGACTTCTTAAGTTACCTGGAAAAATTTGAAAAAAAATTTGTTATTTTGAGAGACGAATCTTAAGAGCATAGCGAAAATATTTTTAAACCTCTGAAATAGTTATTGAGAAAAGAAGCTTTTAAGGAATTTAAAAAGTATTAAGGGAATGAAAACATTTTCTCCAGATTCATAAAAAAAATGTTAAATTTTCTTTTTTATTAATTTGAAGAGAATATTTCAAATTACTTAAAAATATTTCCAAAATTTCCGAAGAAGATTCATCAAGATCTTAAGTCAATAATTGTTTTAAGAAAAAACAATTATTAACTACATTCGTTAAAATTGATGTCACAATCTTTATAATCTTTTGAGGTTTGGGGACTGTAAATTATTTAAAATATGTTCGCAAAGATTGGAAAGAAGAACAGCATGCTTTTTAGCCTCTAATGAAATATTTAAGAAATTGCATCAACAAATGTAATTTTTTAAAGGTAACTTTACACAGAAGTGGAAGAGAAAAAATTTTTTTTTCTGAATTTTACAAGTAAAACGTGACAGCTTCTTGGAAATACTTATAAAATATAAAAAACAATTATTGATTTTAACAATTTGTTAACAAAAATGTAAAAAATGGTGTTTATTTTTGAAAAAGTAGCTTTACATGAAAAAAACCTATCCTCTATGTAATTGCCGAAGTAATTTTTTCACAGAATTTTCTTTGCAAAAAATGTTATTAAAAAAAAATACCAACCCTCCTTTAACTGGCAGTTTTCAGATTTCGAATTCCAGAAAAACTGTTTTTGAGTAATTCCAAGCATACACTTTGAGCATCATATAAATGCTACAATTTATTTATAAATGATTTTAAACTGTATTGATGAAAGAGAAACTTTCAATTGCAAACTATTTTTTAATATTGTTTTTTAGATTATAAAAAATTTTGAAAAAGGAGTCAGAAGATTTTACAATTTTTTTAAATTTTGGATGATTTAAAAAAAAGTTAATAGAAATTCAAATTATTATCAAAGATAATAAAAAGTTTTAGCAGTTTTTAAACGATTTAAAAATAACTTAAATTGAGAGGAGATTGGAAAATATTTGAGAGGAAATATTTAAAAATATTTACAGAAAAAAGTATCATTATAATAACTAATACACTGCGTTTATTGAGAAAAAACACATTTTATACAAATTAAGAGAGAAAAAGTATCTGTGATGAAAAAAAAAAATTAATCAATGAAAAAAGTCAATAAATTATAATTTTATATAATTATCATAACTATAATTATAATACTTATTTATAATAATAATAATAAATATAAAATATAATATATACATTTATATATAATAAATATAAATAATAATAAATATATAATTATAATAATTATAATTATAATAAATCGAATAATTAAAACTTTTTTTATTTTCACCCATACACTACAGTTGTTATCGTACGGATTATGTTACGAAAAGCCTGTTTCTTTTGAGATATTTATTTTTCGTAAGTCAGTTTGAGGGGCAAACATTGAGTTACCAAGCTCGTTAAAACTGATGTCAACATTTATTTCAAGCTATATGATCTTGAGAAACTGAATTATTAGATTTAAAAAAATTTTTTATTTTGCATCCGACATTTTTTTATCTTACTTTTCTTATCTTAGTCCTTTTTATCTACATCCCTTTTTATATCAATCTCTTTGTACGTATTCTGTTTTACTTTAAGTATGTACTTTAGAAACTACATTATTCAAGGAAAAGATTTTAGGTATTTGCGGTCGCATTTTTTGCAATTGAATTATTTTTCGAAAATATTTTTTGCCAATAATATAACTTTTAAATTTCATAATTGAAAGGAAAAATTTTTAAAATATTTTGTTTTTGAAAAAGTGAAGTATTGTTTATGAAAAGCATTTAAGATGAAAAATATAATGGCAAAAATGACTAAATACATTTTAATTGTAAACAATCATGAATTTGTAAATAATTTGATTTTTTCTAAATAGGATTAGTATTTGGATTGATTTTAAGCAGTTGATTTTTCTTATAATCAATGCATTTTTTAGATTTGATTAATATTTCAAATAGTTAAAATATTATATAATATATAAAGTGTTATTTTTTCTATTGTAAATATAAATAAAAAAATTTCTTTAAAGTTTAAAGATTTTTAGTGAAAATGGGGAAATATGATCTTCATTTCAACCATAAATAAAATGGTTAATGCCGTTGAGAAAGTAATTCAAAAATACGAATTTCCCATAAAATAGTCGAGTTTTTGATCAGGGAGATGGATCTTCAAATGATAAAATAAACTTTCAACAAGGAAGTTTATCTTTCATTCAAGTAATTAAATTTTCCATCAATAAAATGAATTTTTTACCAAAAAGACTAACTTACAATAAAATACATAGATTTTTAAACAAACTGTTAAATTGCCAACTGAAATAGTTGAAATATTTTCATTTAAAATGGGGAGTTTTCATCTTTATTTCAACCAAAAATAGAATAATAAAATTTGCCCTTAAAAATTAATAAAAAAACGAATTTCCCATTAAATAGTTAAATTTTTAACCAGATAAATGTTTCTTCAAATAATAAAATGAATATACAACAAAAAGGTTTTACTTTCAATCAAGTAATTGAATTTTGAATCAAAAAGATCAACTTTCTACAAAATTTTTTTTTTACTCGTATTTTTACCAAAAAAGTTCAACTTTCAACCAAGTAATTCAATTTTCAATTTAAAAAATTATTATTGAAATTATCGTGCCGTTGAAAAATAATTTAAAAAAACGAATTTCCCATAAAATATTTAATTTTTTGATCAGGGTGATGGATCTTGAAATCATTAAATGAATTTTTAACAAGGAGGATCAACTTTCATTCAAGTAATTAAATTTTTCATCAATGGAATAAATTCTTAGCCAAAAAAACGAACTTACAATAAAATACATAGATTTTTAACTAAACTGTTGAATTTTAAACTGAAATAGTTGAAATATTTTTAGTTGAAATAAGAAAATTTTATCTTTATTGCAACCAAAAATAGAATAATTAAACTTGCCTTTGAAGAAATTAGTAAAAAAAAGAGTTTTCCATAAAATACTTGAATTTTTACCCAGAGAAATGGCTATTTGAATAATAAAATTAATTTATAACAAAAAAGTTTAACTTTCAATCAAGTAATCAAATTTTCAATTTAAAAGATTAATTTTCTACAACAATTTTTTTCTTTCACTAGAATTTTCACCAAATAAGATCGACTTTCAACTTAGAAATAAAATTTTTAATCAAGAAAATTATTTTTTAACAAAAAAGACAAACTTACAATTAAATACATAACATTACAACCAAATTCTTGAATTTCCAACTAAAAACGATGAATTTTTAACCGGAAATAGAATAATTAAATTTGTAGTTTAAAAAATCAATTTGAGAAAAAAATAATTTAAAAAAAAGTTGAATTTTGAATCAGAAAGATATATTCCCAAATAAAAAAATTAATTATTAACAAAGATGTTCAACTTTTAACCAAGTAATTACATTTTTAATCAAGAACATTAATTTTTTTACCAAACAAACTGAAAGTAAAACTTTATTTTCATTTGAAGCAAAAATAGAATAATAAAAAAAAAAATTCTCATAAAATAGCCTTAATTTGAACCAGAGAAATGGCTTTTCAAATTATAAAATAACTTTTCAACAAAGAAGTTTAACTCCAAATGAAGTAATTAAATTCATAATCGAGAAGATTAATTTGCTCCTAACACTTTTTTTCCAACAGAATTTTTACCAAAGAAGTTCAATTTTTAACCAAGTAATTAAATTTTCAATCAAGAAAATAATTTTTTAACAAAGTAGACAAACTAACAATAAAGTTCGCGAAATTTCAACCAAATTCTTGAATCCTCAGCAAAAAACTATTAATTTTCATCGAAAGTAGAATAATTCAATTTTGAATTTATAACATTAATTGAAGAAAAACGAATGCTCAACAAAATAGTTGAACTTTCAACGAAATAGTTGAATTTTGAACCAGAGAGATAGATCTTCAGATAATAAAATAAAGTTTTAACAAAGCAGTTTATCTTTCAAGCAAGTAATTGAATTTTCAATCAAGAAGATGAATTTTTTACTAAACAAGACAATATTAGCATAAAATACATAAATTATTAACTACATTGTTGGATTTTCAACTAAAAATACAATAAATAATCTTTCAGTTAAAAAAATTAATTTAAGAAAAATGAATTTTTAACAAAATAGTTCTATTTTTAGCGAAATAATTAAATTTTCAACTAGAGAGATGTATTTTATAATAATAAAATAAATTTTTAACTAATAAATTCTACTTTCAAGCCAGTAATTGAATTTCCAATCAAAAAGAATAATTTTCTACAAAAAATATCAACGTTCAATAAATTACATACATTTTTAACCACATGGTTGAATTTTAAGCTAGAAAGGCTCAGTTTCCAAACGAAAATAGAATAGTAAAATTTTAAGTTAGAAAAATTAATTTGAAAAAAAAGAATTTTCAACAAAATATTCAAATTTTAAACGAAATAGTTGAGTTTTCAATCTTAGAGATGGATCTTCAAATAATAAAATGAATTTTCAACAAAAAACTTCAACTTTTAAGGTTTGTTGATTTATCAATTAAAAAGATGAATTAATTAATAATTGAATTTCATTTAATTCATTTAATTCATTGCAATTAATTAATTAATTTTCAAATATATAATAATCTAATTTTCAGTTAAAAACATTAGTTTAAAATAAGGAAGTGTCTAAGCATATTGCAAAAATGTGGTTATTTGTACCGAAATTCCGGTCTTTAAATAAATAGTGCAAAATTTTGAATTCTCAATCAGAGAGATGAGTCTTTAAACAATAAAATGAATTTTGAACAAAGTGTTTTAATTTTTAACCAAGCAATTGAATTTTCAATTAAAAAGATTAATTTTCTACCAAAAAGATATAAACTTACAATAAAATCTATTAACTTTCAACAAAATTTTTTAATTCTTAACTAAAAATGGTAAATTTTTTAATCAAAAATATAATAATTAAATTTTTAGTTAAAAAAATTAATTTGAGAAAAAATGAATTTTCAACAAATAGTTCAATTTTCAACATGATATGGATCTTAAATTAATAACATTAATTTTTAAAAAAGAACTTTAACTTCCAACCAAGTATTTTATTTTTAATCCAGAACATTAATTTTCTACAAAAAAGATGAACCTACAAGAAAAGGCAATACTTACAATAAAATTCATACATTTTTAACCAAAAAAGCAAAGTAATAATTACATTTTCTGTTAAAATAAAAATTAATTAAAGAGAATCAATTTTTCAACCAGATATTCGAAGTCTCAACGAAATAGTTGATTTTTCAACTAGAGAAATGGATCTTCCAAGAATAAAATGAATTTTTAACAAAGAAGTTAGATTTTCAACCAAGTAATTCAATTTTCAATTTAGAAGAATAATTCTCTACCCAAAAAGAAAAAATTACTATAAGCTACATTAATTTTCAACCAAATCGTTGAATTTTTAACTAAAAATAGAATAATGCAATTTTCGATTCAGCCTAAATGGATTTAGTTAAATTGTTTTCCTGAAATGTATCATTAACTTCTGACTTACATATTTTTGATTTTGCTCAATATTTATATTTTCACTCTCTCACAGAGAAAGCTTTGTAATGTTAAAAGTTTTGAAAAAGTTTGAATTTATTTGTTGAAAAGTTCCTCAATTTAAATAATTCAATGCAATATTTTAATTAATTATCCGGATGTTTTGTGTGAAACTGCAAAACTAGACACAGCTCAATTAAAGTCCGAATGTGATGCTTTAAAAATTAAATTTAGCACAACCAAAGCACAATATAAAAAGCTAAATAAAAGTCATCAGACATTAGAGGAAAAATGTAGTTCACTCTTGCGAGAGTTTGGCTTTCTTCAGCGACAAGTCCTCTTCAGCATTGTTCTGATTCACAACCTGTCAAACGACAAGGAATCTAACAAGTACCTCTTCTTATTTGTTTTCAATATTCTGTCTAGTGCTAGTCCCTTACTTAATAAAACGAATATTGATGCGATTTTTCAACTAGGGAGGACGCAAGACAGTAGGCCTGTACTTGTGCGTTTCAATTCTGGCAAATGGGAACAGAAGGTTCTCAATAAACGCGCAGCTTTTAAAGAGTTAAAACTTTCTGTCCCTCCTGACAGATCACCAGAGAAAAGACAAGAAAAGAAAACCCTGTACCATACTGTTAGGAAGCTCAAAAATGCGGGTTTCAATGTGTTCATTAAAGGTAGCAGTATTATGCTGGAGGATCGTCAGCGCTCTCTCCTAGAGATCGAATCCCTTCTAAAAAAAGGGAAGCAAACAACGTACAATTAAAATTAAGTCCTCGTCCAAAAACAAATTAAAACACGGCAAGGTCGCCCAACGGATGGATCGAACAGCTCCTTAGACTTCTTTATAGAAAAAGTTACTTCAAAATCAAAGAAGCTTCAGTCTAAGAGTCAAAAACCTATTAAGCCTGCTAAGGCTTAGAATTTTACAGCAGAGTATAAAGTCGTTAATCAGCAAGTCTTATGTTAATCTCCTAAGGGCGTCATTTTTTGCATCTTATTCTGAAATGCTCATGGGCTTTCTGATTTTTCTGATACTTCATATCACGTACTCAGCTCAGGCATCATTTGCCTGTGCGATACATGGTTAATTTCGCCTTATTTAAAATCCCTGATTGGATTTCTGATCATACCGCTATTGTAAGTAATGCAAGCGTTTTGCTGAAGTTAGTCGCCCCTGTCGGTGTTTAGCAATTTTTGTTAAAATATCTGTATTTAACTCTAAAATTTTGATTATTTCCTCTACATGTATTTTCGTTTAATGTTAGAGGAAACCTTTCAATTTATTGTAGGTAATGTATATTTTAAACCATCTATGCATGTTAAGCGGTTTGAGCAGACTTTTGAGGGGGCCCTTTCCGAGGTTATTTCGGGTTACTTAGATTTACCAATGTTTTTAGAAGACGATTTCAATGCACGTATTGGCAGCCTGAATAACCTGGAAAAGTTAGTTTTCCCAAAAAGTTCTCTAAGGTCACTGCAAGAGGGGAGGTTTTTGTTAACATTGTTAAGGGTGGTGCATTGCTGGTCTTAAATGGAAAATTTCCTAAAGATTTTCCAGGCCATTATACTTTTCTTGAATTTCAGGGTATGAGTATTAACAATCTTGTTGCGCGTAACGTTGGCTCAATGAACTTGATTTCTAATTTTAAAGTACTTCAATAACCTTCGTCATCGGACCACCTCCCGGGGCGCCTTGATATTTCGAATTTCATACAGATGGACACAAGTGTAAATAAAGACTCATTTTTATATAATAAAATAATTTGGAATGCAAACTGTAAACATAACTATATGCACAAAATCTCTATTTCTAAGAACTATGTGTTCTCCGATAGCGAAATAAATTCTCCAATTAATAATATAATTGACACAATTTCAACTGTTGCTGATAAGTAAGATTTACTTGCAAAGCCTGAATTGCGTATTCCAGATCAAAAACTTGGGATGACAAAGCATGTAGAGTCATGCGCCGTAAGCTTAGACAATCTTTAAATGTCTTTAAAAGTTCGGCTTTTGCCGATTCGCAGGGAGCAAAATACCTGGAAATCGAAAGAACTTTTCTGGCGGTACTTAAGTCCAACAAGGGGCAATAGAAATCTTCACTGCTGAATTCACGAGCGGATTGTGATAATTCTAAGAATTTTTGGACAGCGATCAATAGATTTAGGTTGCAGTCTTCTTCAACTAACAATGTAAGCATGCATATATGGAAAGACCTTCTACTTTCTTTTTACCCGATTGAGGATTCCCTTGGCATACAGTAAGTTGTAAATGAACACCCTTTATTTTATTGTAATATTTCGATCAATGAAATCAAAGCCTCTATAGTAAAGAGTAAATCTAATAAAGCGCCGGACAAGGATGGGATTCCAAATCAATGTTTTCAAAACCTTCCGGGCAATGAGTTACTGTACTTTAAGCGCCTTTTTGATAGGATCTGGGCTGAGGAAAGAGTCCCATTGAGCTGGGCTAAAATACATACATTCATGTTGCATAAAAACGGTGATAAATCTGATTCTTATGATTACAGAGGCAAAGCCCTTGTGAATAGTATTGCTAAGATCTTCTCTCAGATTCTGTTCACAAGGTTGACTGCGTGGGTTGACGAGGTAAACATTCTTTCAGAAAATCATGCCGGTTTCAGGCCTGGAGAAAGTGTATAGACGATATTTTCACCCTGAATTCTTTGATTCAGTAAATCACTGTCATCTATGACGCAAGCTTCTGAGGATGGTCATAAGCACTAAACTTATACGGATTATAAGAAACCTTTATGATAACGCTAACATGTCTCTTCCTCTTACGAGGGTCTGGATTCTTCCGTTAAGGTAACTTGCGGGGTGCTTTGAGGGGAGATCCTTATTCCTCTCATTTTTGTGCTTTTCATGTATGATCTAGAAGAGTACTTGAAAAAACACGGCATGCATGGCATTTTAATAGATGATTTATGTGACGTTATCCTGCTTGCTTATGCTGATGATATAGTCATTTTCGCTTACTCTCAGGCTGACTTACAAGCAAAAATTAACCTTATTGCGCAATACCGCATTGAACATTTTTTAACGATCAATGAAGCAAAATCAAAAGTTATGGTATACCACAGAGGTCGGCCGTGTGAATACAAATTTTTCTGCGCTCAGACTCAGCTGGAATTAGTTAGCGAATTCGTCTATCTCGGTGTTGACACGTCAAATTCTAGACTTTTTTATAAAGAGTTCATAAAAGGAATATCTGTTGCGAGTAATGCCATGGGTGCTGTCTCAAGAATTTTATTTTCATCTAAATCTAATACCTCGCAAACTAAAACTACCCTCTTCCGTAGCTTTACGCTTAGTGTCCTTTTTTGCGCATTAGAAGTCTGGGGATTAAGGTGTTTCAATTCAGTCAAAAGATTATAGTCTTCTTTCTTTAAGAAAATACTAGGCTTGCCATCATATACGCCGAATGTTGACCTCAGCTTGGAGACAGGTAGACTACTGTTATCTTACGATATATTTAAGTCAGCGCTAAAATGGTTGTCGAGGTTGCTGGGTATGCCTGATGATAGGTATCCCAAAAGATGCTTTTTTTTAAATTAGAGGCAATGTCCTTAAAACCTGAATGCGATCTAGAATATACCTGGGTTCTCCAGCACAAATATATGTTCACCCTGAGTAATTCGGAGCAAATGTGGCTTGGCTTGGATTCTGTGTCACTTGATGATAACATGAATGTTTTTCTAAATAATTTTTCTGACTATTTTCGGCCTCCTGACTATGAAAGATCACTCCATTCGAGTAGTCTCCAAGTTTTCCACATCTAAAACTTTATCCGGACTTTCAATCATATCTGCATTTTAGATTACCTTCTTATATAGCATCTATTATTGTTCAACTTAGACTTCTAGGCTCTGTCAGGAGCTTCATACATACTGGAGAATATAAATTTATCCATGACTTTCACAGACTCTGCCCCATATTTAACCTTTCTGTAACAGAGGATCTGTATCATTTACTGTCTGTTTGTCCTGCCTACTCAGACTCAAGAATATCAATCATAGGTCCACCAGCAACCACAAAAGTCAATAGTCAGTATTGGCTGAGTCTTTAAATTCTGAATGTCAACGCGAGCTGCACAAAGTTGCATTAAGTGAACCCATGTTTTCCGTGATTTGGAAGAACACCGTTAACTGCAAAATTAACAAAGTCGAGAAAATTGACAAAAAATGTTTGAATCTTTATTTGCGTGTATCTCGGATTTTAATTCATTTCCTAAACTTTTTTTGTCGTTCTTAAATAATTTGCGTCTAAGCTTTTTATTTCTGCAAGAAGAATAGTTTAATTGGGATGATAGAATTCAGAAAATGCCGTAATGGGCAATCACGGCTCTCTTTGAATCATGGACCTCAGAAATAGGCCTACCGTGATTTAAGAGAACGCCGTTTACGGTAAAAAAATATAAAAGAGTGGAATTATCACAAAATATTATTAAATTATGAAATTTTAATTATTGTGAAATATTATTCATAATACATATCATTATTAATATTTTTTGAGTTTTTAATTGTAAACTTTCAAAATTAACTTTTGCAAGGTTAAGACTTTTACTTTAAAGTTCTGCAATTATGAAAAGTTACAATTGACAATTATGAATGTTGAAAATTAGGAATTACAAATTATTCAAACTGAAGATGTTTGAATCATAAAAACAACAGCATTTTTAATCGTAAAACTAAAAACTCGCATAATTTTCAAATCATGAATTAAAAAATTTTAAACTCTTAAATTTGAAGGACTTATAAAATTTAAAGTTCCACCATTTTTAAGATTTGCAATTCAAATTCTGCAGTCTTAAAGATTTGCAGTTTGAATTTTTTCAACTTTAAAATATTTAAAATTCAACGTTCATCAAATTCAAAGATTTAAAATTAAAATATATTCAATTTTTTAGATTTAAGTATATATATATATATATATATATATATATATATAAGCATG
>JAUELO010003422.1:0-11858 GCA_032357855.1 Amphibolips quercusostensackenii
TAACTTTTTCTAAGATCATTGACATTGAATATAATCTCAAACGGTTTGGTGGAAAATATTAATTAAAAGTTTCATCTTCCACCTATAATGGTCCATATTTAAAATACAATATCTCGTTCCATCGATGAATTTCTTTGTAGACGTGGTGATCTCTGATCTTCTAGACGGTTCGACGCACACTAGCTGCCAAGGGCGCGGTGGAGAACATATACTTACATTCTAAAAAGATCAATCGAAGTTTCCACAAAAGGTTCGTTGCACGCGGGGCTCTACGTGCATCAAGTTGCGAGAACCATCGATAATGAGTGTGCTTTTATGGCATATAAGGATGCGTACTACTGTCCGGTTGTACATATGGCTGCCCAGTAGTGTTCTACCACATAAACCGCTGCGCAGTACACTACTAGACCACTAAATGATGCGCAGCACAGTATAGTGGTACATATGGCTGCGTAGTAGAGTTCTAGGACACAAATGGATTCGCAGTAGACTTCTTTAGTATATTGAATTAACGTTGATTTAAAATTGTTGCAACATTGCTCTAATGTTGATTTAACATTATTTAATCGTTAGAACAACATTAAATCAAAGTTGAAACAACATTGCACAGTGTGTACACAGGTAATGTAGAATGTACATGGTTAAAGTGGTAAAATGAGAGGATAATGATAAACATTTTTTGGTTGAGAGTATACCAAATGGAAGGTTGCTCTTTAATTAGTCGTAACTATGGTCAATGTAATAAGCATTCAACTGCCTCATTACTCTAAACAGAAATGTGGCAAAAGCAGTTTTTGCACTAGCACCGCTTCACCGAAGGAGGCGATGGATACGAATGGATCTAGTAAGCTTAAGTTTAAAATGCATCCTAAACCAAATCAAAAATGATGCTGCATAATAGTTCATAAAGATTTAAACAAACTTGTAGTTGCTTTGCGATTTTACATTAGCTCTGCTCGTTCGTTACAAAGTCCGGAGTGTCAAACAGTTGTTCACATATTGCGTCAAAGGAACACAATATTTCAGTTAGCATGATGAACATGGGAACAATAATCCTGATTGGAAATCTTGATAAGAATAGGGATGCTTATTACATTACAAAAGAAGTAAAAGTTTTCTCTCAAATATATATTTTATGAAAATTTTTATGATCAAGAAATGCTCATAATAACCTTTGTGAATGCTTTATTTTAACTATGTTTTATTAGTATAATTACGTTAAGCACTAGTTAGTAATTTTGCGTAGTACTCTACTTTGTTTGAAGAGTAGTAAAGTTTAAAGTAGTCCGGCTATTGGTTCAGTCAAATAAAAAAATCATCAAATGAGTTTTTTCTCACCGATAATTATGTTCTCTTTCACATAATGCCTTTTTAATGATCCCTTTCCAAGTTTAAATTTAAATTTTCACTATATGTACCACTGAACTGTACTGCGCATCAATAAGTGGTCTAGAAGTGTACTGCGCGGCGGTTTATGTAGTAGAACTCTACTGCGCAGCTATATGTACAACCGAACGGTAAAACGCGTTTTAATGTGCCATAGAAGCCTAAACCGCTGAATCACACTGCTAAATGTCGAAGGACCCAACTGCGCGGCACTATATATCTCTACCTTAATTCGCAAAGGAACGATCGAACTTTCTAGACGGGGTTATTAGTGCTTCTAAAAATCCATTCACCGAAATATCTACAAACCTTGATCGTTTGTTCTCGAAATTATCCAAAGATTTACACAACCAATATCGATTGTTCTCGCAACTTGATGCACGTAAAGCCCCGCGTGTAACAAACATTTTGTTGAAAATTCCGATTGATCTTACTAGAATGTAAGTATATGTTTTCCAGCGCGCCCTTGGCAGCCAGTGTGCGTAGAATCGTCTGAAAGCCACCGATGAATCTTTCCTAGCATAATCACTAGAACTTATATCTTGTATCCAAGATACATCTTTTTTATGTCTTGAGCCTTCTCGAAACTTCGATGTATAGAAAATCGGCAGAGATCACGACGACTAGAAATGAATTCCTGGATAGGACGAGACATTGTATTTTAAATATGGACCATTATAGGTGGAAGTTGAGACTTTCGATTGTTATTTCACACAAAACTTTTAGAGATTATATCCAACGACAATGATTCTAGAAAAAGTTAAACGACATAGAAAATCTCAAAAGCAAAATTTTTTCACCTTTAAGCCTTCCAGAAATTACGATGTATAGAAAATTGTCAGATATAACGTCAGAATGTTCAGACGGTTCGATTATTTTATAGAAACTTGTGAATCTCCAGAGTTTGATTCTTAGTTGGTACTGCAGGGACTTATCTCGTTAAGCGAACCAAGAATACGTTTCAGCCAACCAACCTAGATACCTGATAGGTGGCACCATCTGTTAGTGGCAGATGGAACTACGCAGCAGTACCTAAAAATGCGCTTATCACTGGTGGCACCATCTGTCGGTCGCAGATAGAACTATGTGCATTGGTCAGTGAAACAGCGACCCGCCTTGCTGACTTGGCCATGATTTCACTTCAGTGCTTTGCCTTACTGACCGAGCAGTTACCGACTGCTGGTAACTGATTAGTGGCGCCATCTGCCGGTGGCAGCTGGAACTGCGTAGTAGTGTTCCCGAATTCCTATAGGTATACTACTGTTCTACTAAGAGTCGGTGTCATTTTCATAGCAGGCAGCTGCTCATAGTGGTATGCTGCGGTAGTGGCTTAACCTTTTTTTTTATTATATAACAGTAAGAAAACCACAAGGTGCATATTTACCTACTGTTTTAGTAGACAAGCAAAGTAAAAAAAAACAAAAACGCTACTGAGCAAGAACAGTAAAGGTGAGGGAATTGATACTGAAGTCTTTTTTGAAATTCCGATGCGAACAGAGAAGAATTTTTTGTGCACTTTCTTCCTTATAATAAAAGACCTCCACTTGAGCCAGTCAAAGATATTTATTTTTTTTCTGCTATTTATTTCCAAGGCCGCAGCATAGATCTCACGGTAAAAGGGCGATATTCAACAGATATTTATATTTGGAAAGTTATTTCTTTTTTCCATGGTCTATTAACTTACATCAAACAAACTGTTCACTAAAATTAGTAGCAGTGTTTGGAGCAAATGTTGCACAGCTGATGGTGCAGCTGCGGAGACAGAATCGGATGTGGTGGGAGCCATACAGAACCAATAGAAGTTGATTATATCATCTTTAACGAGAGTGACATCCAAAGCTCCGGCGATTGATATGATAGTCGACGTTAGACCTTTATTTGCGCTGATAGAAAATTCTTGAATCTTTAGAGTGAAATTAAGTGCTTTTTGCTCTTTGCGGTTTAGAACAGATTTAAAATCCGCAACACTGAATTTAGGTGAGTAAGCTTTGGTCTTAAATCACTCGAAGTTAACATCAATTTTTATTTAGCTTAGCTCGAACGTACTAATCTGACGAGAATTTTCGTTGATGTCAGCCTTTATCTCGGCCATCGAAAAATGCAGACTAGAGCAACATTATAAAATTTTTTATTTATGAATTTAAATCATTTATAATAAGGCTATCAGTAAAATCTCAACTAGTTTTTTAAGACCAGTATGTCTTTGACACTATTTTTATTGAAATGAGATGAAGAATACTTTTCTTCCACAAAAAATCAACGTGGGTTTTTATTTGTTTACTTAACATATTTATAATAATGCCAAACGTTAGGCGTTAAAAATATTTTATAGTTTAGTAAGCTCGTTTAGCAAGCTCGTTTAGCTACTTAGATACATATTAGACAACAGAGTTTTTTTTACGAAAAAAAGATGAAAATTTACAATTTTTTAAACTTAGTTATCAATAACAAGGACAAATGTTGAGGTCTAACAACATTTTGCTGCAGGGCAGGTCCGACCATTCATTACGATACGTATAACTTAAAAAAAATATTTTTGCCGCGATGAAAGGATAAAATGTGATATTTTTCAACAAAAACTATTTATAATTAAACTGAATGTTAAGATTTGACAATTTTTTGCAGTTTCAAAAGTTTTCACAAATATTCACAAACATTTTTATCGTTTAAAGTCGAAAAATAAAAAATTGTAAGCTTTAGAAATAAATAAATTCAAATTTGAAACGTCAATAATTGAATAATTTCAAACTTCGTTTAAAATTCAAGTAATCCTAAATTCCGCCGCAAAAGAAGTTTTACTTCAACATCTTTAGCAACTTTTTTAAAACATCTAATTATTCTTCCAAGTACTTTCTCGGTAATTTTGTAAATCTTTTGGAATGTTTAGAAATATTTTTTAATATTCTCTTGATATTATTTTGTCAAAATAAGAAATCACTTTACGCATTCCCAGGAATCTGTTGACAATTTTTTTTTGTCTTGAATCCATTTGAAATCCTTAAAAGCTTCCAAAATTTTATTTTAATTTCTCAAAAGATCTATATTTTCTTTTAAATTATTTTAAAATCTTTTCAGCATTTGTAAATCTTCTGAACATCTTTTGAAATTATTTGAATTTTTCCTGATTTTTCTTCAATAACCTGCACAATGAAGAAATTTTACTCAAAAACTTCCACATTCTTTTGTAAAATTTTTAAAATCTTGTTAAATGTTTAAAATAATTTTTAAGTATTCTATAAAAATTGATATTGTCAAAATAAAAATTAATTTAGAATTTTCCGGAAATCTTAAGACAATTTTGTTGTTATTTAATCCTGTTAAAATTTTAAAAAACGTTGCAAATCAGTACAAATCTACATTCAATTTTTCATTTTTTAAACTTTTTGCAAACTTCAAGTTATTTCTAATATTTTTTTTTACTTTTAAGTATCTTTTAAGTTGATTAGAACTTTTCGCAATATTTTTTAGTTCACTTTTAAAATTAGAATAATCTTCTTCAGTTCTTTAAGATTCTTTTTTTTTAGAATCTCCTAAAATATTTCAAAATGTTTTCAAATGGTCTTAAAACATTAAAAAAATTTGAAAAAAAATTTTTTTCTAAATTGCCGATAATTTACATGAAAAAAATTTTTTTTTTAAGTAGTGTAAAGTATTTCTTAAATACTTTAAATCCGTAAGAAGATAATTATTTTTCAATATCAGAAAATAATTTACAACTAAAATAGCCTTCATGAGCAATAATGTATAGAAACTTTTGCAAATAAATTTATTTATAAAATAACATTACGTATTTAAAAATATTGTTTCAACTCAGCTAAAAAAAACTAAACATTGTGAAAAGCAGTTGCTCTCTTACTTTATATATTTTTTATTCAGAAAATTAGGACTCTTTGCTAAAGTTTTAAAATATTTTGTACTTCTTGTTCAATCTTTATTAGTATCTAGAAAAGAAGACCGAACTTAAATTCATAATATAACTTTTTTTTAATTAATTGAAATTTTTTTTTTCTTCTTAAAAATATTACGCGAAAAAGATTCTAGGAAAAATTATTTTTATCAAAAGTAGCTGATAAAATAAAACACAGTTGGCAAAGATATGATTGCTTTATAATAACCTAATGTCAACTTGATGTCAATTTGAAGTGATCACGAAACTAAAGTCTCACGGACAAATGGCGTAATTGTTTGATATTTACATAATAAATAGGAAAATTTTTTATGATTGCGCTATTATAGCCTTGAATAAAATTCCACGTCTGATATTTATGATCCCGGAAATAATGAAATAAACCTTAAAAAATATCCGTATTATTTTTCATTTCAGAAATTTTAATTTTAAGAAAATAGTTAAATATTTTACAAAATAATTTAATTCACAACAAAATAGTTTAACTTGTAATCATGTAGTTGTACTTGTGACCTACAGAGATGAAATTCTGAACAAATAATTATATTTTCGCAAAAAAATTATTATGAATCAAACATTTCCACCTGCAACTGAAAGGCGACTTCTCGTGAAAACAATTACATTTTTAATTCGTTAATATAAGCTATCAACGAAAAAGTTGATTTTTAACTAAATCGCCAATTTCCTAAAAAAATATTATTATTAAAAAAAAATAAAATAGCTAAATTTGCAGCTATAAACGCTGATTTTGAACCAAAAAAAATGTTATCAAAAATATTTGTACGTTTGTATGTATATATATATATTTATTTTCTCCATTTTACGAGTTTGAGGTCCTCCGCTACCTGTACATCTGATTACATTACATCCTCAGTCCAACTTAACTACTACTTATTTTCTAATATTTCGGCTTGCTTGAAAATAACAGCTAAACTAATGAAAACAATAATTGTAGAAATTAGCGATCTTCCAAGGTTTCCGTTTCCTCTTACCATTGAAAAAAAATTGTCACATATTTTAAAATTTCACATTTTTGCTAGTTACTTTCCTTCGACAGAATTATTAGTTTGTCTTAGCTCTAATCCCTTACTTTTTTTTAGTTTCTCCAATTTCTTTATTCAAGTCACACCCTGTCCTCTACTATCCAAATTCATCTTACACACTCATCTACACTCCAGTGTCCATATTCCTCTCCTGTTCACCTCCCTGATACATGTGTTGATGACTCCATTTCGTATTCACATACTTTGCACAGATTTTTTACTTTATCCATCAAATATCTACAAGCTATTACTTTTTCCATTTTAAACCAAATCACTCTACTCCATTTATCTTCCTCTTTTACTTCTTGCAAATATTCTGGTTCCGAGATCCCTTTGACCATCATATACCATCCATACCTCGAATCCATAACCTTTTTCTATCTCTCTTCTCCTTGTCTCACTTATAGCTCTAAATTTATATTCTGCCACTCCTATATCCCTTCTCGTATATCTCAAACTCTTCTCCTTTCTTTCCATTCTTTCTTTCATTTAGAATTTCTCAAACTGCCTATCGTCTCTTTATTTCGAATTTCGCCTGATCATACTTGTGCTATTCTGCTTCCCTCTTCCCTGTTCAAGTTTTCTTTAAACATCCAGATTCTTCTAATTCGTCTAGTAACCATTTTTCCCCTTTCTTATTCTGCCTTCGACACGTAACCTGGGCAACTCTAACTAACCTCCATTACTCATTTCAGAAATCTCTCATGCATGCTTTTCACCTTTTTATGTCTTTTTCATCCCCAGATCTTTATTCCATAACACAGCACCGTCGAAACTAACGCATTAAACAATTAAACCCTGATCCTTTAAAAGTCATTAAAACTTTTTTTTCTAGACCCCATACTTGGCTTACTACTTTACTCGCACATTCAATTCTCTTCCTCACTTGCACCTCGTTTCCCCCTCTTGCCTTAAACGAAAAACCTGGGCAACATAACTCCTCCACAACTTACACTATTTATCTGTTTATCTCCCAATCGTAATCTATTTTGTTTTTTTTTTTACTTCTGCAGCACATTACGTTGATCTTTCTAACGTTCACCGTCAGGTCTTTTGCTCCCACACATTCTTCGAAAATTCTCATTATTAGGTTCATCCCCTTTTTATAATCTGCTTACGAAAATACGTCGTCCGTGTATGCTCGAGAGTATAATTTGCTATTACCTAAAACCGTTTTCTCTTTCCCATTATCTCTAAGCTTCTTATGTAAGTCTGACAGTAGTATATTAAAAAGTATTGGACTTAACGAGCACCTTTTCCATAGATCTCTTTCAGTCCAGAATACCTCTCCTTTTTTCTTTCCTATCATCACCCTGATTCTAGTTTCTGTAAAAATTTTTTTTATCCTCTCTACCAACATTTCCTTTATTCCCTTCTCTTTCGTTTCCTGCCATAGAACTTTTTTTTTACTACCCCTTCTCCTTCCTGCCCTAAAGCCTAATTCTACATGCCATACTTTTCTGTAGCTTAATTTTCTTTTTTTTAGTTTATTTATTGCCTCATTTACTTCTTTTTTAATCATTTCATTCTATCCCTTTCTTTCTTCTTGGACTATTCTATTTTGCCTCTTGATCTTATTTTGCTCTCGCCTAAGCAGACCCTTGAAATAGTCTGTCCACTCACCTATTTCTATTTCTTCATTCACGCCCTTCCTCCCTCCTTTTCCTCTATTCATTACATCCAAAACCCCTTCCTTATTCAATCGCCTTTTCTATTCCTTCCTTGTAGTGCTCCTTTCCCTTTTGCCTTTTCCTTTTAAGCATCCTCTTATGTTTTCTCTTTCTCTTCTTGTACTCCCCTTTCTGTTTTTTTACACACTTTGACATTTTCTCTTTATTTTCCTGCATTTTTCATCCCACGAAACTCTTCTTCCCTTTTCTTTTTCTCCTCTCATGCCTATCTTATCCCTTGCTTTTTTAATCGTCTCTTTCAGCCTTTCAGTTACTTACTTTTTAGTGTAGCTGTTACCAGGAAGTGCTCTGATTCTATCTCATTTCCTAACTTTATACTGTTGGTAACATTCTAATCATACCCTTCCTGTCCTTCCCATCCACCTAGGTTTTACTTATCATAATCACATTCCACTTTTCTAAGTCTTCTTAGAATCCTTTATTCTTTTCCCTTAAGTCTGAAACATTCTATAAAAGCTATTTTCACGCTTTTCTCTTCCTTCCCTCACCTATCCTCCTCACTCATTTCTTCCCTCCTTCCTTTCTCCCTTCTTTTTTCTTTACGCTCGCGACTAAATTTTTTCAAAACCCCGTCGGTTCGTCTACTCGTCATTCTTTCACTTCTACCCTCTACTGTTTTTGTAACCTTCTCCCTTCTATCCCTATACTCCGCTTCTTCCCTTCGATTCCATGGGCCCTCCTTAGTCACTTCATTCAATTTATCTTTTACATGATCGCATGGCCACACATTCTATTTATGTGCATTCTGTCTTTCCTATCCATGCCGTATTTCCTTTCACTCTTTTACTTCATGCCCTCTGTTTCATCATCCACTTTCGTCCTCTTGTATTTACCGTCATATCTTACCCTATCCTTTCTTCCCTTCCCTGTAAAGCTTTTTTCTTTACCACAATATAAGCTTTTTGTTTCTTCTCATTCTATTTAACTCTTTCACGTTCACGAGATCATCAGAAACGTTGTTGTTGTCTAAGCGCTGCTGACCTCTGCTGCACCCCACCTGGATCCTCATTACATACATGCTAGCTTACCTTACAGATATGCTGTTTTCTATCTTTCTTCTCACTTTTCTGTGCTGCAATAAGCTGCCTCGCACTATACACAACCTCTTTAACGCACTTCCCTCCTTTCGCGCTTTTCACCTTAATCACACCACCACGCTCGTCACCAAGTAGTTGAATTGTCTAGTTAGGAGATGAGAAAGAGAGTGAAGATATCGAAGTAAAGTCTTTAGAGCCATTGACAATCACCGCACAAAAGAGAGCTTTAAATAGAGAGAGAAATAGAAAAGAAAGGTGAAAAGGAAAAAATGAAAGGGGAAAAGCAAAAAGTGAAGAGTGAAAGGCAAAAAGCGAAAAGAGAAAAGGGAAACCGAAAGAGAAAAGCAAGGAGAGACAAAGAGATTTCTCGATCCAGACCCTGCCCAGTCGCGCGGTTGCCTTTTTGACACCTAGAAAAACGTAAAAATGTCAGGGAACTAATTTTAAAGCATGCCTAATGTTTTTTTTCAATCGCAATATAAAAATGAATAACAATGATTCTTTATTTGCAAAGGTCGTATTGTATTACTGCATTCAACAATTTTGTTAGAAATTCCAGCATCGTTGACTGAAAGTCTTTCTTGGTTAAAAATTCAACTCATGTTTAAAAGTAATCTTTCTTGGTTGAATTTAACTGTTTCTTATTATAAATTAGATTCTTTTTGATTGAAATAGCAGCTGCAAAATTTTTTTTTCAAAATTTTTTTTATTGTAATAAGAATTTTAGTACTTGGTTGAAAGTTGAATTTTTTTTGTCACAAATTAATTTTTTGGCTCAAAATTTATTATTCTGATTAAGAATTGATTACTTCTATTAAAAATAAAAAAAAAATCAGAAGAACAGATTTAACTTATATTTAAAAATTATTCTATATCTAACGAAGCATTGCACATATGAATATTTACTTTGTTAATACTCTACCATGGTTTGATCTTGAATTGAAATAAAGGCGCACTTTAATATACATTTCGGTTATTCATTATAGGTAGCGTATTTAAATGTGTACGTCATTCCTTTACCCTCACGAGAGAAAAAGTTGCTTCATACATATAAAGCATTCCTTTTGTGCTGCCTATTATCATAATTTCTGCATTTAAATCGATGAAAAGTCGATCTATAACTGCTGCATTAGCTTGAATATCCGCGATTTCACGAAAGTGCTCAAAGACATATTGGACATATGTTCGTTGTACTTCTTTAATAGTAATGCTGCGACAGGTGCAACATGGTGCTTTTTCCGAGAGTGACAAGGGATCGGGATGAAAAGTTGCGGAGGTAATTTTTTGAGCCTAAATATTTGACAAAATGTTTAAATGATATTTGACAAAAACTTGCTTTCTTAGTCAATGTGTCTTAGCATAGAACAGCCGTATCGAGAGATGAACTCTTTGTCAAGAGCATAAACGACAGAGGTACAGTATTTCGAGAAATTATCCGGGATAGTTAGGATGTAGTCAATTATAGAAAAAGTTCCTAAAAGGAGGTCCAACAACGTCGATTTGCAATTTTCTAAAAGGCTGCTTTAGAGCGCATAGCTTTCTTGTGGCGATACAAGGCATTAAAAAGTATATTCAAGCATAGCTTTTCATTTGCACGTAATTTAGTGACCAAGTTCAGGGCAAACATATCGTGAGGAGCGAGGACTTTTACACGATCCAATAAATAGTATTGTTCTTTTTGATTTGTAAGTGAACCTGAATCGCTATTTGTAGATATGAAATCCGCGATATATGATTACTCCACAGAAATCTTATCCCCACTGTAGATGATGCATGATTCACCTTTATAAAATTTGGAAAATTAATACAATCCTTAGAATGTGAAATCTTTTCAGCATCACCCTGCAAAACGTACCCCGTTTCTTCGTCTATTGAGTACAAGCACTCTTCACCGTCGCATCTTTCCTCCACAGTCTCAACAGCACTTGCTTCTGCACCTTGCACAGTCGGAATGTGCGTAATACCACGTATGATCCTTTTTGCAAGTCGCTTTTGAGACTCTCAACCGACAATTTCTGAAGGCGTCGCTAGATCCCTTTAAGAGCGATGTTTTCTATTGATAAGAAGATAACATTTTCAGACACACTTTCTAAGGGGTTTCCTTACCTTTGTCATCATTCCTTCTCTTGTTTCAGAAATCAGAACTTTTTTGCGCAGCCAGAGCATCATTTGTTGCGATAATAAACTTGCTAATACCTTCTCTGTAATGTGCGTGGCAAGATGGCTTTTCGTTTTCTTTTGACGCCTTTTGTACTCGAATCCAACATAAGGGCATTCAAGGTTTCCATGAGCTGAAGGATTTCAACAGTCCTGTAGCTTGTGAGGACCTAAGCGATGAAATTTTTAAAATCTCTTTTGTCCGTTTAGTTCTTAGCGCAAACAACCCCCACTCTAAATATCTCGTTGCACAGGCCCGTGGTATCCATACACCACGACCATGTCGGCACAAGTGAAGAGAGGGGCACCCTCACAGAGACGAATACAGTGGTAAATTTGCAGGGTTTTTTTACAATTGATGTAACCTGGTTTAAATACCATTGTGTAATTATATTGATAAAGTGTAACCTTCCATTGAGTCAGTCTTGACAGTGGATTTTTCAAACTATTAAACCAAACTGAGAGACGATGATCTGTGAAAAGGGTACAATTACTTTCATATAAATATGGTCTAAAGAATGGCACATACCATACACAGGCTAGATGTTTCTTATCCGTTGTCAAATTATAAATTTCGGCGCTATTGGAGGCTTGTGAACCATATTAAATAGGCAGATCGTCTTTTATTGAACCTTGA
>JAUELO010003439.1:0-11857 GCA_032357855.1 Amphibolips quercusostensackenii
ATATGCAATCAGCTCAAAATTGTATCAGTAACAGCGTAAGAAATTTTTTGAATATTAGTTCTGTGTCTAGCATAATGTGCATTTTTGCTTGTTTTTTTCTCTTCAATCTTATGATATTTTTCAGTTCTGTTCGTAAGTTGAATATATCATAATATCAAGTCAATGACAGAATGAAATATTGAATCGAATCTGGTCACGCGCGTCTAGTAAATTGAAAGTAAGGTTTTGTTACTGCTGCTCAATGTTTTGTAAGTAGGCTAGTAGATTTTACCGATAGGTCGTGTTGAGGCAATTTTTGTCCTTAACGAGAAATTTTGTAGCAAGTTGACCCTTACTACTGCTTTAAATGCTTCGTTGCTTTCTCCTACACCCTTTACCCTCACCATTTCTCCCTTCTGTGTCCCATGCAATATTCTGCCTTTTTTCAGAATTTCAAGAAGCGAGAAGCGACGTGTTTTTATTTTTATTTTTATTCGAGTGTATTAAAATAAGTGACTTTCGTGAAGATACAATGAATAATCTGCTGGAGTTAAGGAACCTTTTTTCTTCACAAGGCTGTACTTCAAGGAACATAAACTTTATTTTTCTTAAGTGTCCCCGTCATGTTGTTTTGATGACAATGCTTCAAGCCGTACGATTTCTTCGTGATTCATGAAATCATGCCTTTGGTCAGTATTTAATAAATGAACTTAATTTTTATTTTGTTGTCCACATTTTTAAACAATTAGTTAAATTATTTAAAAACGGATATGCAACCCTAACATAACGTTTGCTTACTTTTACTAGACAGCTAGTTAGCACTACTAGCCATGCAAATGTTCATAATACTGAATGTCTAGTAATTTATACCACATATCTCTTGCAATTCTTTTACTAGACAAAGTATAACTAGACTGTCTGGCGTGTTCAACTGGCGCGTTATTTTATATTTCACTAGATAGACTGGTATGGATAAACAGGATCCTTGTTACCCCAAATGGACGTATTTTTCTGTTAAAAAATACAATCATATATAAGAATCTAATCAATCAATCCACATAAGAAAAAATATGTGAAGTGAATTTTCTGGAACATAATTGAACAAAAAATTATTTTTAAGATGTAGGAAAGATTTGAAGGCATTACTTACTTTTCCATTAATCTTATTTTAGAAGCCTCCTCAGGTCTGAAATTCAAAAAATGACTTTCTAATTTTACTGATAACTGGTCCGGATAAATGAAAGGCCTTTCCATTTTTATCCTGCCCATTTTAAATTTCTTCAATTTCCAACCTCTTTTCCATTCCATACCTTTCCTTTTTCAAAATACATCCCTAGAATTCTATATTAAATCCTTGCATGCATTTTTCCATATTGGATACATGACAAAAATTTCGAAGTTTGAACCGCAGTTTTTTCCAACATATGCTACACAAATTTCACTTAACATCCTTACGGGTATGCTAACATTTGTTTTAAATGACGTACCAAATTTTAAGTGTTGTAAAAATACTTTGTGCCAAGGATTCCTTCTAGGCGTTTTTATGCTCTGATTAAAAGGCTTCTTTATTTTTAATACATACCTACTTCTAGCTGCTTCCGAGAGATAAGTATTGTACCACTAGATTAAGTATAGGTCCTAGTATTATCCCCCACTCAAACCCAAAAACACTAATTTTGTCCTTGAATTAGAAAAATGCGAATATCTCCCAAACTAGAACTGGCCACAAGAGCTCTATTTATGCAAAAGCCTGCATATTATTTATTACAGAATCAAGCCGACAGCCAGAAAATAATGATACTCAGCCATCACGAACGGTGTACCGCCCGGGGAGAAATGGACAACATAGGAGATACAAGGAAGAAACTGGTAATGTGACAAATATGCCTGATGAAATAATAGCCCATTTGCAACCTCAACTTCCAGATCAGATTTAAATAGTGATTCTCATCTACTTAGGTGAAGAAGAAAGTGACCTTTAGATACTCACCTATTCTCAATCAGCACCTAGGGCTCTTTTTTATAAAACAGTTTTTACTCCAAGTCAAGCTTTATAGGCACACGTTAATATATAGACGAAAGTTTCTAAAATTTTTAGCATATATATGTCGTAGGCATGTAGATGATTTAATTTATTGCGATAAATATCAATACAAAGCGATGAACATCAGAGTAAAAATGGAATGCTCAATAGACATATAATGAGTGTTTCAATAGTATATCGTTGAGTTTTTCAAATTGCCAAATCGAGTCAAGCGTTTAGAAGAATGACTAAGTCTTCCTCTGAATCCTAAATAAAACAGGAATTTGAAAGTTAGGTAAATATTT
Source organism: Amphibolips quercusostensackenii (assembly GCA_032357855.1). NCBI lineage: Eukaryota > Metazoa > Arthropoda > Insecta > Hymenoptera > Cynipidae > Amphibolips > Amphibolips quercusostensackenii. The sequence continues at coordinate 2,308 of JAUELO010003439.1, forward strand.
CGTCCTAAATTCTTCTAGATTTTGACCAAATTTGGTCAACCAAATCGACAACGAATGATACGTCAACGCTTTAAATGGGCTGAAGGTGCATACGTGCTCCGTGCCGATCCTTAAGATCCTCAAAATCCTGAACGACGATATCGTGTTGCAGTAGTCGTAAATGGGTTGCTTGTCGATTATCTTATTCTCAGCAGTAATTTGAAAAATAATAACTTAATTTAAAATTTATATAAGAAAATTATATCTAAAACGTATTTTTTTTTATTACACCTAGGATTGCTGTATAAAACAATTCTTATTTGAATTAAAATGCTTTCAAGGCCAAATGTTGACATTAATCGACTGTGTGCAAATTTTTAATTTATATAATATTTTAAAATAATCATCAAATTTTTTGATTGAGGATAAAAATTTAATCCATGGGTCAATCATTAGTAGTCTCACAATATAGTAAAATTTCGTATAGTAGTTCTAAGTTAATTAATCAATTAACTAATAACCATATTTTCCTTAATTTAGTGCATCATGCAACTTTATTTGTTCCGGAACCTGGTGGTACGTATGAGAATGGAAATATCAGATTAAGATTTGAGAATCGTCAAGTCGAGTGGCAATCTATTAATTGTTGAATATGACACAAACGACCACGTTTAGCTGGTAATTCAAGAACTAAAATATAATCCTAATCAAATATATTATAGAATTTATTTATCATTTAAAGAAGTGAATTAGGAAAACCTTTTTGAAAATATGAACTTAGGACGCAAATATAGATTAAACAATCTACTTGAAATAAGGGACAAATCTTAGACCACCTAGTCTACGTTGATGTTGATAATCTTGTGCACAGCTATCATAGATATCACATTTTTGGGGTGCAGTGAAAAAAACACAATATATGTTAAGACCCACTAGTATAGACTTATCTGATCAGCAGTTACAAATTGTATATTTTCTTAAATGATTAGAATAAAAAACTTTATATTTTTTATTACAGAAGAAAGTGAAGAACTAAAGAGAAGACGCATAATACCAACTAGAATAATGCTGTTTGCCCCTACCAATACATCGAAATTAAAAAGATCGAACGATGATATCGCATTCAACAGTTTAAGAAAAATACAAAATTGAAAAGCAATGGTAAATTAATATGATGAATAAAAAGATTCCACATTCTAAGAGTTCTTTTATGATAACCACATTGCTGAAAGTTCACATTTTCATGAAGATAAATTATTATTATTACACCTCACCTTATTCTCAAGCTATGCACTTTTTCTTTTTCTTGTAACAAAACTTCAGGTTTTGTTGTATCAATAGAATCTTTTAATTTTTAAAGCTTATGAAAACTTTTGAAGACCTTCAAGTTTGAGTCTTTAATAAAAAAAAGTAAACACCTGAGTAAAAAATTAAGCAAGTAATTACCTTCTATTTTCTTATTTTTTATGTTTCACACAATACATAACTGTAACCGTGCCGAAATTCAGAAATAATCAATTGAAAAAATATAGGTTTATTATTTTTTAAAAAGCCAGAAATTTAGGGGGTGAGAAAAAATAAAAAATATAATAATAAATATAATAATAAATATTATATATAATTTATTACATTATATTCAATATTTGATTAATTTAATTTAATTTTATATACTCAATATATCATATGATATATAAATAATAATAATGAATATAATAATTGGCATTCCAATGAGCATAGAGTTTTACTTGAGCTTCTAAAATTTAGAAACGATTTTACTTTACTAAAAATTTACTGAATTAATTTAAAAATACGTGAAAGTATATTACTTTCTGTAAAACGCTTTATTCCAGTTTTAATAATTTTTTTCCAATTATCTTTAAACCGGTTCTAGTTACGGAAAAATGTAGTGGTTTTGAATACAGAGTGAAAAAAAAATGCATTTAAGTCATGAATATTTGTTTTCTAAATTTATGGTTCATACGTTGTTGACCAGTGTATTTATTAAAAATAACAAAAAATCCTTAACAAAAATTCATTTTCGTTGATCTAACGTTATCTCTGCCTAGGCCTTGATTTTTACTGAAGTTTGAATCACTCAAAGTTAGACAAAACAATATACAATATCCTATGGATGATCAGAAATTTTATTTTGAATGGTAAAAGGCAATCTTAATTCTTTAGTAGTTATAATCAAAGGAAAGTCTCATTTTACGTTTTTTATCAATTAAATTTTTTTTTAACGCAATACAGTATTGAATTAAAGTTTTGTTCTGCAGCCTTTAATTTAAAAATATTTATCATCTAGCCTTTTGATTTTAGTTTAATGATTCCTAAATCTAAAAATACTGTTTTAAGTGCCTGGAAAATTTCAAATGTAGACGTTTATAAAATTTGATTTCTGATGTACAACACCTAAATGTAAGTTTTTTAAACATCATCAATATTTAGTTGAAGATTTACGAAATATAAATATTAAAAATTTAACAATATTTAACCAGACTTTATTTTGGAGTTTAATCGAATTTTGTAATATTTCTGTTAAATTATTTCTGACGTAAATAAAGTAATAAGGTAGGATAGATTCAGTGTGTAAACAATTCTACTTTTCTCTCTTGCGAGCAATGACTTGTAAATACGTAATATTTGAAGAGGTGACAATTATTTACAAGTTTCACATCAATCTCATCTGCTTGTTTAAAACAAAAAGTAATTAGCTAATAATAGCTTCCCAAAATCGAATTTTTTAATTTTTCAACAAATCGCATGCAATTTGTTTCAATCGTACAAAATGCTTAAGTACCACCTGCGAAATTGCTCAAATTATTTTTTACATGTTTTTGCCAAACAGCTTACGTGTACATAACATAGGCTATATGTTTACAATTAGAAAAAAAACCAAAGAAAAATATTTTGAGAAAGAAGATTTTTTTGTAATTATAAAATTTTAGAACCAGATAAACGTTATGTGAGTGCCGTTTATTTAGTTTGTCAAATTTTTAAATGGATATCGAATTTCGTGTCATCGTATGATGGTCAGAAAAAAATGATGAACATTAAACTGGGGGTATCCTAATATGGCTTTTAAACATTTTTCATGATCAAAATAAAAACTGTTCGCGTTATCAACAAATATCTTCAACAAAATGCATAAACCGTTTCGAGGAGACGAATTTTAATATCTTACATCTTTTTGTATCTTGTGTACTTTAGCATAAAATTTCAATTTTTATGTTTTTTATTAGAAGTCAAGATTATTAGGAAAATAGTTTTTAGATAATGCAAAATATTTACCAATTTAATAGTGGAAAATTACTAATGTCTATCTACACATTTACAAAATATAACTTCAAACAGAAAAATTAAAATTGTTTACACACTTAGTCTATGTTAACTTCCTACTTTATTCTTGTTGAAAATAATTTTAAGGTAACGTTGAGAAATCCAATGAAACACAAGTGTTAAGCAGAGTCACACATTTTTAAATTCAAATATTCATATTCTTTACATGTAATAAATAAGATTTTTTATAAAGGTCTATATTTGAATTTTCCTAAAAATTAAAAGCCATATTTTTTGATATAAAAATAAAAAAACAAAATAAAGGAGCTTGGCAACAAACATTTTTTAATTAGGCCGTAGAAGATAAAACAAATTTTAATAAAAAATTAACTCGATTAAAAAAATCTGCCCGCTTCGCGGACACATTCTCATCGCCCGCTTCGCTCGCAAAATTAAGCGCACCTAGGGCGCACAAATGTTGTATCTCGCGCTTTGCGCTCGGATAATTTCTACCTCGCGCTTTGCGCTCGGCTTTTCTCAGAGTTCGCACATCGTGCTCGGCTTAGATAGATGTAGGGAGTTCACTTGCAAATATTATGAAATTGTCAGAACTTCTACAATCAAAGTAGTTGTAAAATTGGTTTCTATTTTAGATTGAAAAGGAATTTTTCTTACTCACGGCTCCATCATGCTTAATTATATCTACAAATTTTCTCAGAATTTCATATACATTCTGTCATATACACTTGCTTTTGCGCGCTTAGCGGGCTAATGCTCGCTTTATAAGCTTTATCGCTGTTACATGCTTTTGGTTAAATTACTTTAGTTTTATATGAAGAGGAGAACTAATTTACTTAAGGTTCTATTAACCTTAAGAAACACATTCTCATCCGGAAACCTGCGGTTTGCGCTCGATATTTGATTTAAAAATGATTTAAACCTCGCGCCCCACGCTTGGTTCTGTGGACTGTTTAATAGAAACAAAAAAGTTTGATAAAAGTGACGCTTACGGCACGCGATATTGTCGTCGCGCTTCGCGCTCCGAAATAAATTGATCGTGCGCTTTGCGTTCCGTGTTATATGCTCTTTATATACAAATTAATAAATTTGTATTTGTTTTTAAATTTAATTTTCTAGCCAAAAAGATTAATTTCTGATAAAATTTTTAAATATATCAAACAAATGTTTCAAATATTAAAGGACTTATCAACCTTATATTAAAATTGTTAATCAAAAAAATAAATTCTCAACCAACAATATTAACTTTATATAAAAATTTTTTCATTTTTAACAAAATAAACGAATTTTAAAATAAATAGTTCAAGTTTAAACTGAAGAAGATAAATTGTTAACCAAACATGGATTAATTACATTTTTAATTTTAAGAAAATTAATTTTCACCACCAAAATTTGTATTAAAATAGTTAAATGTAAAAAAAGATGATTTTCATATAAAATGATAAACTATAAACCAAAAAGATTAATTACCAACAAAGTAGTTTCACTTCCTACTAAGTAGTTGTAGTTCCATAAAAAAAGATGAATTCTTAAATAAAATATTATAGTTGATATTTCAACCAAAAAATATTTTTATTTTAATTTAAAACATAAATTCCGCCAAAAAATACGACTTTTCAACAAAATAGTTCAATCCTTAACAAAAAAAAAAACAACGCGTCCTATCAAAAAATGCTCGCTAACAAACTGGTGAATCTTTTTTTAACGCACACTTTTTGTTAATTCATTTTTTTTTGTACCTTGCGTCGTTTTTCCAAAAGTTTAATTTGTTTATTGTTAATGTTCTTTTTACGATTAGAACAAAAACTACGCATTCTATCAAGGAATAGCTAACAACAAATTTGTATCTCTTTTTTGGGTAAACAAATTTTGGCTATTTATTTTTTTGTATGTTGTGTCGTTTGTTCAAAAATTTAATTTTTCTCTTTTCAATGCAGTTTTTCACGAATAAAACAAAAACTACGCGTCCTATCTAAAATCGATCTGTAACGCATTTTTAGATATCTCTTAAGTGCAAAATTTTGTTAGTTCATCCTTTTTAGTATCTTGTATAGTTTTACCGCAAAATGGAATTTTTTATTTTTTTATTTTTTTGTGCAATCAAAATTTGAATTTTCGATTTTCCAGAAAGATTCAAAAAGCTGTTACGACAATTTTGTAGAGCGTTTGAAAAGAAACGTTTGTTTTGTTTAATTTTGCAAATGCTGTAACTTTGGTACTTTTATTTTTATCGAATAAAATTATTGGAATGAATTTTTCGTTTTTCTTCGTACTAAAAGTATCTGTAAACAGACTTTTTAAATCTAAAAAAAAAATATTCTTAATAATTTTGAAAATGCTCTAACGTTTCTCATTTTTATCAAAAATGACTGGCTAGCAAACTCGACCTTCAGTTGAGGAGAGTAAGATAGTATACCAAAGGTCAATTCAATCGCTCAAATCTTTCGAAAGATTGTGTGCTAACAGGCTAAAAATCTACAGACTCATAGTAGGTCTCAAAACGTGTACATTTGACAAAAACAGGGGGATGGGGTCAAATTTTACACAAATCTAATACCTTCTCTAATGAGAATGCGAAAACAGTATTGTTGTTATACATTTTATTGCAACTTGTGTCTTTTTTCCATCAATTTAATTTTTTTGATTTCAATGTTATTTTCCACGATTTAAACAAAGAAAAACGCATCCTAACGTGAAGAGGTTCTAAGAAAATTTCTAGATATAATATAGGCGAAAAATTGTATTAGTTAGAATGTTATTTTAGCTTGTGTCGTTTTTTCAAAAAGATAATTTTTTTCATTCTGAATGTAATCTTATAACAAAAATTTATTAAAAATCTGTAAATCTTTTTTTAGTGCACAAATTTAGTTTTATCATCTTTTGTCGTATTTTCCATAGTTTGGTTGCAAAATGGAATTTTTAATTTTTCGTAATATTTTGTGCAATCAAAATTAGAATTTTCTATTTTTCAGAAAAATTAAAAAAGTTGTTATGATAATTAAATAAGGTGTTTAAAATGGAACGTTTTTCTTACACTGACTTTTTTCATATCGTGCGTTGTTTGGCTTAAAATGTTCATTGTCGTTTTTTTTTTTTGGGTTTAAAAATGCTATAACTCCGGTAATTTTTGTTTGATCAGAAAAAGTCTTTAAGATAAATTGTTTATCTTTTTGAGTGCTACTCATAACCATGCGTCGAATTTTCAAATCTATGGAAAAAAGTCTCAAAAATTTTCAAAATGTGCTCACATTTTGAATTTCTATCCAAAATAGCTGGCTAACGAGCTTGACCTTCAATTTGAAACACTTAAAGAGTATATCTAAGGCCAATCTAATAGATGAATTTTTCCAAAAGTTATCGTGCTCACAGACAGACATACATACAGACATGCAGACATACATACAGACATACAGACAGACCCACAGACATACAGACAGACACATTCGTAAAAACCTGTTTTTCGTGTTCAGAGGGTCTCAAAACGTGGACATTTTACAAAAACTGGGGGGAGGGCAAATTTGACACAAATCTAAAATCTTCTCATTATAGGATGAGAATGTAAAAATTAAAAACAGTAATTTTTACATTAGTGTGGTCCAAATTTATACCAATGAAAATTAGACTTTTGATTTTTGGTAATAATCCCCCCCCCCCTTAAATTTCCTTGTTTCACGAAAAAAAATTCCCTAATTTTCCCTAATTTATAGTCACCTCTTAAAGAGTATTTAAGAAATAATTTGCACCCAATAACTTAAAATTTTTTTATCCTTGATCCAGTTTAATTGTGCCCGTAGAATTCCCCAAAAAATGCAAAATAGCATGCTAAAGACGGTATTTTTTGGAATTTTTTCAAAATTAATAATTTTTATTCAATAATTGACGTGTATTCAAGTATTTTTTAAATAATATAAAATTGTTAAAACAATGGTAGTTTGTTTAAACAATTCTGCCCCTCTGTAAGTTATGAAAAATTATTATATTTCAAAAGAAATTATACAAAGTTTATCACTGTCAAGAGTAGAAGTTCATGTTTAACATATTTGGTAATTACTTAAACAATTTACATTTGGTTAAACCCTTTTTTTAAATCTAAATTCATTAAAATTTATTATTATCTGAAAATAATGACACAAAAATTAATGTTTCAAGCAATATATTTTAAAGGATATTTTAATTTTTCAAACAAATTATAATTGTTCGAATAATATAGGGTATACGTTCTGAGATAAGGATACGTATACCGAATATTAAGCAACATGGTGTAAGAGATTTGAAAAATCTAGACTTCACTCTACCTGTCCTATAAACAGGCGCAAGTGAATGATTATTGGTTGTTTAAATAATTTCAAAATATCTCAAACAAAAAAATATTATTCTCAACATTTGTTAATTGTTTCATTAATTGCTGAAAAAAATGACTTTTCACGATTCACAGAGAAGAAAGTTGTTTAAACAAATTAAAATTGTTGACAAATTAATAAATATCCTTCAGAAAAAAATATTACTCTCAAGATCCGTTAATTGTGTCATTAATTTCAGATAAAAATTAATTTTCTCGCTTCACAGGGGAAAAAATGGTTTTAGCAAATAGAAATTGGTTAAATAGTTACCAAATATCCTTTAAAAATATATTGCTCTCAACATTCTTTAATTGTGTCATCGTCTCTAAAAAATAATAACTTTTAACGATTTTAGGGAGTAAAATGGTTTAAAAAATTACAAAATATGTTAAACAAAAACCAAAAACCCTTTTGACATTTATCAATTTTGTATAATTGATATCAAAAGATAATAATTTTCCACGAATCACAGGTGGAAACAATTTTTTAAACAGATAAAAATTTTTTAAACAATTTAAAATTGTTTAAAAATACTTTGAAACTCGCCAGTTATCGATTAAAAGTAATTAATTTTGAAAAAATTAAAAAAATACCATCTTTAGCATGAATCTGATAGGAAACTGCTATTTTGCATTTTTGGGACATTTTCCGGGCACAAAAAAAGCAGATTGGGGGTGTAAAATTAAAATTTATTGGGTGGGAATTATTCCTTGAGTACTGCTTGAGAGGTGACTATACCCAAATTTACAAAAAGTTTATAAGAAATACTTCTTTTCTCCATTTTTTTTTATATCGAGCTTTTTCCATTTAAAACCCGATGTTAATTTAAAAAGCCCGCGGGCACGGGTTAACATAAAAAAATTAGGAAATTTATTTTTTCGTGAAACAAGGAAATTTATGGGGGGGGGATTATTACCAAAAATCAAAAGTCCAATTTTCATTGGTATAAATTTGGACCACACTAATGTGAATATTACTGTTTTTAATTTTTTACACTAAGATCCCCCAAATTAAAAATCTGACAAAATTTAGAATAATAGCCCTTTGGGTGTCTATTATATGGTAAAAAAACTGAGATAGTACTTGAGTTTTATCACACAAAAAAAAAATTTTTAATTAAAATTTTTTTTCAAATTTGAATTTCTCACCAACATTTTTTTCGAAAAAATCATGCATGTTAAAAATGACTAAAAGAAGCTCTGTAAATTTTCTCAGATTTTTTTTAATGATAGAAAAGAATAAAAAAAAGAAAAATGAAAATGGACGTCCCCCCCCCTCATTTATCCAATATGGCGGCTAACCGGTTGAAATTTTGCGAAATTTTTTGTTTTGATTGTATGCTTTCATATGGCTAACTCAGGATTTGGTTCCCTTTGGGGGAATTTTTCGCATGCTTACCCGGCTATACCCTTTCGCAGGAATTCTAGCAAAATCTGCAGGAATAAAGGTTTGATTAACTATACCTAAATTTGCTTTAATGTATATATTTTTCTTAAAAAATAGGGAGGGGGGTCGGAATTAAGCCATGGTTTTTCGAAATGTCAAAAATGAAGACTATCACATTTCAACTTTCATGTTATAGAAGACGAAAGATGAAAAATTTTTTTTGCAATAGAAAGTTGCTAGAATGAATACCCTTTCAAACAAAATAGGTCTCATAAAAATCGGTTCCGATTTGCTTTTTCTTTGCGCCAAACTATGCAGGGGGTCGTAGTTACGCTATCCTCCCTACAATTTTTGCTGTCATAACGCATGATTCTTAATAATAATAATTATATTAAATCTATGCTTCTTAATTTAGGACGATCTATTCCGAGAGACGAATAAATTAGACTCAATAAATATAAGTTATTTACACGTCAGCAAAGAGACTCATAAAAAACGCTATTATTTGCATTCTTTCTTTTAGCGCTTGAAATTTCCGAATGCACTCT
>JAUELO010003454.1:0-11855 GCA_032357855.1 Amphibolips quercusostensackenii
GGTCTGTGCATCATGCCTTAAGTGTCGGTACATCATACCCTAAGTGTCAGTACATTGTACCCCAAGTAGTCGGTACATCGTACTCTAGGTATTCAGTACATCCTACCCCAAGTGTTCGGTACATCATACTCCAAGTGTCGGTACATCGTATCCCAAGTGTCGGTACATCGTACCCTACTACCCACATTCTTCTGCCACATTTTCCTGTGAGTAACGACCTTAGTCACTGGGGAGGCAATAGGCCCTGATGTTTATTTCATGATTCACATAGTCGTTTTTCCTCAGTACCATATGTACTTAGGAAAATAAGAACCATGAGGAGAGGATAATGTCCCGAAATGACATTATGTATCAATTATACTTTTTTATTTTATTTTCCTTTTAATTATTTATTCAGAAATTTTTTTTTCCTCATACCGAAAATCACAAAACAAGAAATTCCTAACAATTTCGTTGGATTTTTTTTTCATCTTAACTAAAAAATCTTCCGTAAATGAAAATTCAACTTTTTTGTTGAAAATCCGTCTTTTCCTTTATAAATTCACCTCTTCTGGCAAGAATTTTATCTCATTTTTTATCATTCATTGTTTTAATTGAAAATTAAGACATTTGGCTTTTAGTTGAAAATTTATTTTTTTGATTTAATAATTTTATCATTTGGCTGAAAATTTGTCTTGTTGAACATGAATTTTTTTGCTTAACTATTAATTTTATTCAACTGAAAATTTAACAATTTTATTTTGCTTAAAAATGTATCTTCTTCAGTTACAAATTCATTTTTTTAAAGTGTAAATATTTTATTGAAAATTAGTTCTTTTTTTAGTTAAAAATTTTGTTCAAACTGTATATTACATTATTCTATTTTAATTGATAATTGATATTTTTGTTGATAGTTAATATTTCTGTTAAAAATTCCCCTTATCAGTTGAAATTACATCTATTTGTCCGAAAATTCGTCTTTTTGTGTAGAAAATTCAATTTTTTTGGTCAAAAATTCGTCTTTTGATCTGAAAATTTAATTATTTGATCGAAATTTTTTTTTTGTTAAAAAATAATTTTTGGTTAACTATTACTTTTTTTTAATGAAAATTTAACGATTTCATTATTGCTTGAAAATTAATCTTATACATTTGAAAATTCAACTGATTGGTTGAAAACAAAATTACTTTGTCAAAAATTAAGTTTCAAGTTAAAAATTAATCATTTTAGTTGAAAATTAATTTTTATGGTTGAAAATGAAAATATTTTGTTGAAAATCCTTTTTTTCTTAGTTAAGCATTATTTTTTAAACTGAAAAATCAATCATTTTATTTTTTGTTGATAATTTATATTTTTGCTAAAAATTCAACTAATTGGTTGAAAATTCATCTTTCTGGTCAAAAATTCATTTTTTTGGGTGAAAAATAAATTTTCCTGGTTGAAAATTCATCATTTTTGTTAAAAATTCGTCTTTTAGTTTGAAACTTCCTTTGACCTTCCTTTTTTTTTGGTTAACCATTAATTTTTTTAACTGAAAATTTAACGATTCTATTTTTGCCATAAAAACTAATCTTCTTTATTCGAAAATTGTACAACATTGTTAAAAATTATTCATTTTAGTTAAAAATGTATGTTGTTGGTTAAAAATGGTAATATTTTGTTAAAAGTTAGTTTTTTTAGTTCAACAATTTTTTGAACTGAAAATTCAATTATTAAATTCTTTATTTATAACTGATGTAAAAATTTAAACTTATTGGAAATTTTTTTTTTGGTTGAAGATTCATAATTTTAATTGAAAATTCATTTTTTTCATTAAAAATTCATCTGTTTTGTTGAAAATTGGATTTTGTGCAGAAAATTAATTTTTTGAGCTGCAAAATGAATTATTCTATTTTTTGTAAAATACTGTCTAAAAATTTTAAATTCTGTAAATAATTTTTTTTTTGGTTAAAGATTTATAATTCGAATCAAAAAGTTATTTTTTCGATCTAAAAATCCTCTATTTTGTTAAAAGTTCGATTTTTAACCAAGCATTAATTTTTTCTACTAGAAATCAATTCCTTCCAGTTATAGATCATATATTTAGTTAAAAATTTAACTATTTTTTTTAAAATTAACTTTTTATTTTCAAATTTATATTTTTGTGTTGAAAAATTAACAAGTTTTTTCTGTGGATGCATCATTTTGATTAAAAATTTATCTCTATATGATGAAAATTTGCTTTTTTATGAAGATTAATTTTGTAAACTTAAAATTTACCTATTTTTGTTACAGTTTTATAATTTGAGATCAGAATTCATCTCTTTTTAGAAAATTGGAATATTCTGTTAAAAATGTCTCTTTTACGTTTTAATTAATTTTTAAACTGGAAATGAACTTTTTCATTTTTGGTGCAAAATTAAACGATTTGGTATTTTCAAATTAAATTTTTTTATTCGAAATTCAACTATGTATTCAAAAATCGACTTTTTAAATGAAAATTTTAAATAATGAAATTATTGAATAAAAGATATCCATTCGGAACCAAATGGTTGGAACTTTAGTTGAAAATAACTTTCAACGAAATAGGTGAATTTTTAACTAAAAAGGATAAATTTTCAACCCAAATAGTTTTTTTTTTAGTTTTTCTTCGTTTCGAACTAAAAAAGATACAATTTTCAGTAAAAATAGAATAATTGAATAATCAGTTAAAAATAAATTCTCAACAAAATAGTTGAATTTTCAAGCAAAAAGAATACTTTTGAAGCAAAAAAATTAATCAAATACAAAAAAAAATTCAGCCAAACACATCGATTATCAACCAAATATTTAAATTTTCAAATGGAAGGTAAATTTTTGAAAGAATAGTTAAATTTTTAACTAGAAAAGATGAATTAAAAACAAAATAGTTCAGTTTTTAGTTAAACAAAATTAATTTTCAACTAAATAGCTTAATTTCCAACTAAAAAAGATCAAGTTGTAAAATAGAATTGTTGAATTTATAATTTAAAAAAATTAACTTCAAACAAAAAAAAATTAATTTTGAACCAAATAGTTAGTTTTTAAAGCTAAAGGACAAATTATAACAAAACGGTTGAATTTTCAACTAAAAAACATAAATTTTAAACCTAAAATGAAATAATTATGTTTTTAATTTTTAACTGGAGAAAATAAATGATCATGTAAAAATATAACTTTTTAACTAAAATCTAATATTCAAATTTTCGGTTAGACATAATTAATTTTTTAACAAAAAAAAAAAAATTTCAACAAAATACTTGGATTTTCAACCAAATAGTTTAATTTTTAACTAAAATATATCAATTTTCAATCAACTTTTTTGATTGTTCAATAGAAAACATTAATTTTAAACAAAAAATTAAATAGCTTCATTTTTAGTTAAGAAATGAATTTTCAAGAAAATAGTTGAATGTTCAAATATAAAATGTAAATTTCAAACAAAACGGAACTGTTGAATTTTTAGATAAAAATAAATTTTCAACCAAATAATAAAATTTTTAACTGAAAAATATCAATTCTAAACAAAATAGTTAAATTTTCAGTTAAAAATAAATTTTTAACCAAAAAGTTGTATTTTCAACTAAAAAATATCAATTTTCAACGCAAATAGTTTACCTTTTATTAAAAAAAGTTAAAGTTTTTAGAAAAAATTTAATAATTTAATAATTGTATAATGAGTGTAATAAATAATTAAATATTATATATGTATATATTTAAATAATAATTATAATAAATAAAAAAGAATAATTAAAAGTTAATTTACTACAAAAAAAATACTACAAAATACATGGATTTTCAACGAAATATTTGAATTTTCAACCAAAAAGGTAATTTAAAAAAAAAATAGTTTGATTTTTAATTGAAAAAGATGAATTAAAAAAAATTGAATATTTGAATTCTTAGTTACACAAAATTAATTATTAACTAAAAATAAATATTTTTTAACAAAATGCTTGAATTTTTAACAGAACAGTTGAATTTTCAACTTGAAAATATCAATTTTCAACCAAATAGTGCAATTTTTAACTGAAAAAGTAAATCATCAAAAACTCGAATTTTTGTTAAAAAAATTATTTTTCAACAAAATAGTTAATTTTCAATCAATGAGATGAAGTTGTAGCTAAAATGATTAATTTAAAAAAAAATTAATTTTCAACCAAATAGTTTATTTTTTAACTTAAAAAAAAAAAGTTTTAAATAGAATTATTGAATTTTCATTTAAAAAAATATTTTGTCAAAATTGTCTGGTATAAATTTAACTGTCTTGATGTAAATTTATGTTTTTTGCGAAAAATGAATCTTCATAGTAGAAAATTGTTCTATTTCGTTAATAATTCAACTGATTTAAAAAAATTCGCCTTTTTGGTTGCAAATGAATTTTCTTATCTGAAAATAGACATATTTTATTTATGGTTCAGAATTCGCCCTTTTTAGTAAAAGATTTAACTGTTTTGTCTATCTCGGTTAAAAATTCATCTTCTTTGAAAAAAAATTTCAAGCAGGAATAAGATATTTAAATTTTCAGTTCTAAAAAATATTACGAATTTTTTATAACACATTTTTCATTTTTTAACCAAAAAAATTAAATATTTAACAAAGTATTTCTTTTTCAATTAACCAGCAAAATTTTCAACAAAATAATTATTTTTTTACAAAATAATAAAAATTTACCTAAATTATTGAATCTTAAATCAAAAAAATGCATTTCTTACCAAATAAAGGATTTACTCTCAATCAAAAATTAAAAATTCAAGTTATTAAATGAAAAATTAATTTTTAACGCCAAAAAAAATTTTTTATAACAAAATCGTATAATTTTCAACCATAGAGTTGAATTGTTAAAAAAATAAATTTTTTAACAAACTACTTCAAGTTTCAACAAAGTGTTTTAATTTTGAATAAATAAAATAATAAATAAACAGTTACATTTTCTGATGAAACAGTTAAAATTTCAAAGAAAAATACGAATTCACAACAAAAAATGTGTTCTTTAATGAAATAATTTAATTTTTAAACCAAAGAGGTAAATTTTCTATAAAGCAGCCTAATTGGCTACCACAAAATATGAAATTATCTACAGAAAAGTTAATTTACAACTAAATATTCAAATCTCAAGCTATAAAAAAATAATTTTTAACTGAAAATGCGATAGGTAAATTTTCGAATAAAAAATTATTTTTTGAATGAAAAGAAGAAATTCTACCAAAATAGAGATAAATCATTAAAAAATTTCGTTTAAACAATATATTTCAAGTGTCAACATAATAGTTGAATTTTTGATAGAAAAATTGATTTTCAAACAAACTGTGTAATTTTCTACAAAATTTTTAACTTTAAAGACAAAAAACAAATTTTTTACCAAATTACCTAATCAGTTTTTTTCTAACCAAAAAGGTAAATTTTCTACAAAATCAGTAGAATCGACTGTTCAAAAATATTAATTTTTTAGAAAAATTTGATTTTTAGTAAATAGTTGAATTTCCAGCCTTTTAAGTAGTAATTTTTTTCAAAAAATGCATTAGCTAAATTTTTAGTTGGAATAATTAGTTTTTAAGAGATAAGCAAGAATTTACAAGAAATTCAAAATGAAAAATAATAAAAAATATAATTTTTAACTAGGAAACTAATGTTTAACAAAATGATAATTTAATTGTCTATCAAATTATTAAATTTTCAGGCAAGAAAAATAAATTTGATAAAAAATCGGTTGCATTTTAACTTAAAAATAGAATTTTTAATATTTCAGTTAATTTACACTGAATAGTTAAAATTCCTAAAAACATAACAACTGATCTTGTTTGGTTAAAGATTTTACTATTTTGTTAAAAATTCGTCACTTGTGATGAATTTTTTTTTTATTAAAAATTACAATCTTTTTTATTTCAAGTATTAGCTATTACATTTTTAGTTATAGATTTATCATTTTAGTAGAAAATTAATCTCTTTAGTCAAAAATTCAACCATTTTTATGAATATTCGTCTTTTTGGCAGAAAATAACGGAAATATACGTCAAAAGATTTCATAAATTTCCCAAATATTACAAAATATATTAAAAATAGTTTCAATATCTCCTGAAAATTCACAAAGATTTCAGTAAAAATTTAATAAAGATTTAAAAGATTTCATACGATTAAAAAAATTTTACAAATATTTAACAGATTTCGGATAGGTATAAAATATTTCGCACACTTCAATTACTTCACAAGGATTTCAATAATTTGACAAATATTATCAGATTTTCAAAAATATGATAAATATTTCGCAGAAATTAAAAAAAAAAAATTTCAAAAATTGTGCAATTCTTTGAATTATTTCCCAAAAATTTCAAAGATTTTACAAAGATTTGAAATATTTCTCGAAGATTTCAGATAGATTTCAATGACTTCTTAAAATTTTCGTGAAGATTTTGAAGATTCCTGCAAGATTTCGGGTGAATTAAAAATATTTTTGAAAGACTTCAATGATTTCAATAATTTCACAAAGATAACAAAATATTTAAAAAATTTTTTAAGGATATAAAAAAAATCCTAAAGTTTTCAATGATTTCCTGAAGATTTCAAATATTTCACAATGATTTAAAATATTCGGCAAAGATTTCGGATAGATTCAAAATATTTCATCAAGATTTCAGATAGGTTTTGAAGAGTGCACAAATATTTCAATGATTTTCGAAATATTTCACACAGATTTCAATGATTCCACAAATATTATCAAATATTTTTAAAAGATTTTAAAAGATTTAGCAGTTTTAACAATTTTTTAAATAATTTTCTAAAGGTTTCACAAAATTTTAAAATCTTTTGCAAAGATTTTATATATATTCCAAAGATTGTACAAAAACTTCAATTATTTCAATAATATTTTTAATATTTCAATAATATTGAAAATATTTCGCAAAAATTTTAGAAAGATTCCAAAATGATTTTAATGACTTTCTAAGGATTTCAAAGAATTCGATGATTTTACAAAAGTTTCGAATAGATTATAAAGAGTTAACAAAGATTTTAATGATTTTCTAAGGATTTCACAAAGATTTTAATAATCGAATATTATCTGATATATAGAAAATATTTTAAATATCCCGGAAAGATTTTTCAAAGATTTCACAAATATTTGAATGATTTTCTAAAAATTTCAACTATTTCATTAGGACTTTAATTATTTTAGCAATTTCACAAACATTACTAAACATTTAAAAAATTCAAAAATGATTTCCAAAAATATCGTTGAGATCTCAAACCAATTTCAATGATTTGTAGAGATTTTAAAGATTTTAAATAGGTTTCAAAAAGTGCACGAAAATTTTAATAATTTCCCAAGGATTTCATCAAGATTTCAATAACTTTACAAATATCATCATAAATTTCTGAAATATTTCGAATATTTTGAAAAGATTTCAAATATATTAAAAAGATTGTAAAAGATTTTTAAGAGTTTTCACAAATATTTTAATGATTTTTCAAAGATTTCACAAAGTTTTTAAATGTTTCGAAAATATTTCATATATATTAACAAGATTTTACAAAGATTTCAATGGTTTCCTAAAGAATTCCCAAAGACTTTACAAATATTTAAATAATTTCCAAAGGATTTCCCAGGGATTTCACAAGAATTTCATTTTTTCACAAATATTATCAAATATTATCAAATATTTAAAAATATTTCAAATATTTTAAAAGGATTTTTAAAGATTTCACAAAGGTTTCACAAATATTTCAATCATGTTTGCATGATTTTACAGTTATAAAATGTTTGGCAAATATTTAAGATATATTTCAAGGACTGTACAAAGATTTAAATAATTTTTCAGAGATTTCAATAATATTTTGAATATTTTGCAAAGATTTTAAATAGATTTCAAAATTATGCGAATTATTTTCTGAGGATTTCAAAGATTTCAATCATTTCACAAAAATTTCAGATAGATTTTAAAGATTTCAATGACTTCCCAAGGATTTCACAAAGATTTTAATAATTTCACAAATAATAAAGAATATATAGAGAATATTTCAAATATTTCGCAAAGATTTTACAAATATTTCACAAATATTTAAATGATTTCCTAAATATTACAAATATTTCATGGGAACTTTAAAGTTTTTAATAATATCACAAACATTACCAAATATTTCAAAAATTTTAAAAAGATTTTTGAGAATAAGAGAGAGATTTTTAAATGATTCAAATGATTTTTAAAGAATTTCAAAGATTTCACAAGATTATACATAAATTTTACAAATATTTTCATGATTTTCCAAAGATTTCACAAAGTTTTCAAATGTTTCTCAAATATTTAAAAAATATTGTTAATATTTTTAAAATATTTAAGAAGATATCACAAATATTTTGATAATTTCACAAATATTATTTAATATTTCCAAAATATTGTAAATATTTTGAAAAGACTTTAAAAGATTTGAAAGAGATTTTAAAACGATTTCAAAAGTCTTCTAGGGATTTAAAGGATTTCAATAATTTGACGAAAATTTTAAAAAGATTTTGAAGAGTTCGCAAAGATTTTAATGATTTTCCAAGGATTTTAAAAAGATTTCAATAATTTTTACAAATATTGTCAAATATGTCAAAAATATTTCAAATATTTTGAAAAGGTTTCAAAACATTTAACAAAAATGTTACAAAAGTTTCAAATAGATTTTAAAGAGTTCACAAAGATTTCAATGATTTACCAAGGATTTCCCGAAAATTCCAATGATTTTCCAAGGATTTCACAAAGTTTTCAAATGTTTCTCAAATATTTCACAAATATTTTTTATATTTTTAAAATATTTCAGAAGATTTCACAAAGATTTTGATAATTTCACAAATATTATTTAATATTTCAAAAATATTGTAAATATTTTGAAAAGACTTTAAAAGATTTGAAAGAGATTTTAAAACGATTTCAAAGGTTTTCTAGGGATTTCAAAGATTTCAATAATTTGACGAAAATTTTAAAAAGATTTTGAAGAGTTCACAAAGATTTTAATGATTTTTCAAGGATTTTAAAAGGATTTCAATAATTTTTACAAATATTGTCAAAAATGTCAAAAAAATTTCAAATATTTTGAAAAGGTTTCAAAACATTTAAGAAAAATGTTGCAAAAGTTTCAAATAGATTTTAAAGAGTTCACAAAGATTTCAATGATTTCCCAAGAATTTCCCGAAAATTCCAATGATTTTCCAAGGATTTCACAAAGATTTCAATAACTTTACAAATATTATCAAATATTTAACAAATATTTTAAACATTTTGCAAAAATTTCACGAAGATCTCACAAATGTTTAAATCATTTTCCAAAGATTGTACAAAAATGTACAATGATTTCAATGCTTTACTAAAGATTTCAATTATTTCAATAATATTTCTAATATTTCCCTAAGATTTCAGACAGATTATAAAACAATATTAATGATTTTCTTAGGATTTTAAAGATTCAAAATATTTCACAAAATTATTTAATAAATTTCAAAGAGTTCGCAAAGATTTCAATAATTTCCCAAGGATTTCACAAGGATTTCAATAACTTCACGAATATTATTAAATATTTTAAAAACATTTTAAATATATCGCAAAGATTTCACTCAAATTTCACAAATATTTTAATGATTTTCTAATGATTTTAAATATTTCATAAAAAATTTAATGATTTTAATAATTTCACAAGCATTACTAAATATTTCGAAAATTTTAAGAAGATTTCCAAAAATTTCAGAAAGATTTCAAACCGCTTTTTATAATTTTTGAAAATTTTAAAAATGTTAAGTTGATTTCAAAAAGTGCACAAATATTTCAATTATTTTTCAAGGATTTCACAAACATTTTAATGATTTCATTAGGACTTTAATGACTTTAATAATTTCACCAACATTACTCAATATTTAAAAAATTTCAAAATGATTTCCAAAAATATCAGAAAAATCTCAAACCGCTTTTACTAATTTTTTGAAAATTCCCTAAATTTCAAATAGATTTCAAAAAGTGCAAAAGGATTTTAATAATTTTTTAAGGATTTTTCAAAGATTTCAATATTTTCACAAATATTGTCAAATATTTAAAAAATATCACAAATATTTTAAAAAGATTTCATAATATTTCACAAAAATATCACAAATGTTCAAATGATTTTCCAAAGATTTTGCAAAGTTTTTAAATGTTTCGGAAGGATTTCAGATACATTTTAAAGATTTTACAAAGATTTCAATGATTTTCTAAAGATTTTATTTATTTCAATACTATTTTAAATACTTCCAAAGATTTCAGATAGATTATAAAACGTTTTTAATGATTTTCTATGGAATTCAAATGTTGCAAATATTTCATAAAAATTTTATATAAATTTTAGAGTGTTTGCAAAAATTTCAATGATTTTTTAAGGATTTCAATGATTTTCTAAGGATTTCACAAAGATTTCAATAACTTAACAAATATTTTCAAATATTTAAAAAACATTTGAAGTATATCGCAAAGATTTCACTCAGATTTCACAAATGTTTCAATGATTTTCTGAAGATTTCAAATATTTCATTAGGACTTTATTTATTTCAATAATTTCACAAACATTATCAAAATTTCAAAAATTTTAAAAAGATTTTCAAAAATATCAGAAAGATCTCAAACTGGTTTCAATAATTTTTTTAATATTTAAAAGATTTCAAATTGATTTCAAAGAGTGCACATGGATTTTAATAATTTTCCAAGGATTTCACAAAGATTTTAATATTTTCACAAAGATTTCACAAATATTTTGATGATTTTTCAGAGATTTTACAAATTTTTCAAATGTTTTGCAAAGATTTTAGATATATTTTAAAAGCTGCAAGAAGATTTTATTGCTTTACCAAAGAATACAATTAATTTAATAATATTTCAAATATTTCGGAAAGATCTCAGATATATTTCTAAACGATTTCCATGATTTTCTAAGGATTTTAATTATTTCAAAAAATTTTCAATATATTTTTAAGACTTCACAAATATTCCAAAAATTTTAAAAGATTTCCAAAAATATTAGCAAAATTTTAAACCGATTTTAATGATTTTCTAAGGATTTCAAAGATTTTAAATAGATTTCAAAGAGTGCACCAAGATTTCAATGATCTCCTAGGGATTTCACAGAGATTTTAATAATTTCACATGCATTACCAAATATTTCAAAAATTTAAAAAAATTTCATGATCTTTTACAAATTTTTTTACAAATATTTCAATGATTTTTCAAAGATATTACAAAGTTTTCAAATGTTTCGTGAAGGTTTCAGATATATTTCAAAGATTGCACAGAGATTTAATAGTTTCCCAAGGATTTCACAAAGATTTTAATAATTTTGCATACATTACTAAATATTAAAAAAAAATTTAAAAAGACTTCCAAGAATGTTAGACAGGTCTTAAACAGATTTTAATGATTTTTCAAGGATTTCAAAGATTGTACAAAGATTTCTAAGATTTCAATCATTTCAATAATATTTCAAATATTTCAAAAAAATTACAATCACATTTTTAAAAATTAAAACAATGCAATTAATTTAATCATTCGATTTCAGAGGAGGGCAAATCAATACTTTGTCCCTCCTTGTTCGATTTCTAAGGGGGGTGGTGCCCCCTGTGCCCCTAGGTCTCCGCCGCCTCTGGGACATATTATCACGTTGGCAATGGTCAACAAAATTTGTTAGAAATGCGTCATAAGGCAGAATAAACGTAAAATATACGTAAAAGTCATAATTGTCCAGCAGCTTCATTATTGTCTAGGGAGGGAGCAAGCTTATTTCGTGGATAAATCCCCCCCCCCCGCTATAACATTGCCGTTGGCCAATAATAAATTTAAGTTTTTTTTTCGTTTTTTTCTTGGCATTTTCAACCAATTTCGTTGATGATT
>JAUELO010003462.1:0-11855 GCA_032357855.1 Amphibolips quercusostensackenii
TGGGAGGTTTGTTGCGGACATTAAAAACAATGAAATGAATACAAATTTTAATTGATTTTCAAATGTTTTTTAGAAAATTTATAACCTTTTTTTAATTTCTTGCACATATAGATAGTAAATTTAAAATTTACCTTTCGTTAGCTCTGTGATCGGAATCGAACACGATTCCGACGAAGAATCAATTCCTGGAATGGATTTCCCAGGATCAAGAATCGATTCCGAGAAATCGAAGAATTGGCACCAAGAATCGATTCTAATAAGGAATCGGAATCGACTTGGCCATTCCTATCTAGCAGTACGTCGTCGGACGACAACCATGGTACGTGAGTCTGTAAATCTTTGTACTTACATTGAGCACGCGCAATGTACATCTAGTAATAAATTGTTATCCTTGGTTACAAAGATTTGTGTAATTTTTTTACTTGCCACGCGTGGATTGCGAATGCGGATGTAGGCCGTATACAGTAACTGGAATCAGATGTTGTCACTAACCTAGCCCCTGGCTTTTTACCCTGAATACACTGAAGACAGGCGTCGTGAGATTTGACTTTTGCCGACAGGTGGCGCTTATTGTTCACGAGGCCTGAATTCAAAAAAATGCATGGGGAAAGACGTAAAAATTTAATTTTCTCTGAATAAAAACTATTTGATAAAATTTTTTTTACGAGACCTTAAACTATAAACGTTTAAATATTTTTTAAGGCAATACTCACTACCCAAAAAAGGTAAAATTCTTGAGATTCAGATAAAAATTCGCTTCGATTTATGTCGGGAAGTTCAAATTAATGTTTCATATCAAATAGAATTGTCGAATTGTTCGTTTCAAAATTAAAAGTAATATTTATTATTTTTAAAAAACATTTCAAAAAATTATTAATAACTCATAATTATTTGAGAATAGTAACATGATTTTTCAATTAAATAAAGACAATAAACGTTGATATACATATTTAAATAGAAATAACAGAATCTCGATTCGAACTTACCGCTAAAAAAATCAGGTACCTAACGTCTCTAACTAGAGCATTAAACCTTATTAGCAATTAATATTTCTTTAGGAAATATCTCAAATATTCTAGAACAACGACTAGTTAAAAAAAAATACATAAAATAGTTTTTATTCTTGAAAAATTAAATTTTTACATTTCTTCTCATGCATCTTGATGAATCTAGGCCTCGTGAACAATCAGCGCCGCGGTGAACATTCAGGACAGTTTCAACTCAGAGATGCAAGGGGCTGTACTAACCCTACGATGTTGATTCCACAAGGGATAAGGGACGAGAAAATTTTTTGTTTGTTTGATGACACCCTCCTATTGCCCTTTCATGTTTATCCTCAAAATTACGAATGTCCTTTCCAAAGTAGTTTTTAGATGCGATTCCAAAGTAAAAATTCAAAAGTGTTTAAATAAATTGTACTAGATTTTAAAGAATTGAAAAACAGGTTAAGGAAATTCGAGTGGATTTCACTGAATTTGAGCAAAGAGATTGCAAATGGAGGTGAAAAATAAATATTCTTTTATTTCAATGTTTTTTTTTTTATTGAAAAGAGTTAGCATCAATGACCTTGAAAAAGGTTTCGTAATCAAAAAATGACAATAAATTTGTTTTCGTTATCAGAAGCCTTTACTTTATTTTCCAATAGCGAAAAAAAATCGCTTCGACCGTTTTTAACTCGCTTCAATTAGCTTTACCTGTATGTATCTATCTATCTATGTAACGAAATCCTTGTACGTTCTTTTAGCCTACTTTAAGACCAGATTTAATTAAAAAATTGCACACTCATCAAGGACCGATGACAATACATTAATTTAATAAGTTTGTCCCATTATCCTGACCAGGATCGTCAGGATTAACAAGTGATCAATTTTCCGAAGAGAGAGCCTGAGAAACGTCTGCCATATGCCAGTAATGCAGTAACCGCGTAATCTACTATACCGACCGTGAGATACTCAAGACACATGCTAGATTTATCGACTCCCTTTCTGTAAGTGTAGAAAAATGAAATTTAAAATTCAATACTTAGCAAACCAAAATAAATTTAAGTAATGGGATTTCGAATCAAATTTTGAGATATAAGGAACTAAAATATTACAATGAAAAAATTCTTAAAAAGACAAGAAAAAAAAATTTATGAACTCTACTATACCGACCGTGAATTAGTTAAAGCTCATACTTCATTTATTAAATCCCCTTCCCGATACATGTATAGAAAAGAAATGAAAAAGTTTATATTTTGAACAGAAATTTCGAAAAAGACATTTTTAAATATCATGATCAAAAGTCGAAGGCTATGTATAAAAACAACTTTCGTTTAAAGACGAAAAAAGCAGAAATAAATAATAGTTTGAGAAAAAAACTGAAAAACACGCTTTTATAGCAGATCGAACTAAAAAGTAACAATAATTTTTAAATAATAAGATGTACCAACAGCAATAGATAGTCAACTAACTTCATAAAATCAATTAGTTTTCAGAGTTCGAAAAAAAAGCAAAGTGATAAACAAAACAAATTTTATCATATAAAAAGCGTAGGATGTTCGACATCAATTGTTTCAGATATTGCACTTATAGCTGTTTCTAAAACTTGAGTTAGTATCAAAATATATAAAGAGCACTCCACGCTTTTTATATGATACAATTTTTTTTGTTTATCACTGTTTACAATATTTAATATAATATATAAATATTATGACATAGCAATCTTGTTTTTTACTTTGTAATGATTTTTTTATTCCTAGTGTATTCGACTATTTTTAAAATAATTTATTTTATACCATTTAATGAATTCCAGTTTAAAAATAGTTAAATTTTTTTATCGTAACTTTCATAAGTCTGTCCGCTGTCACTAGGTATCTCGAAACAAACAAAATGAAGAAAGATAAGGTATAACAGCCTCAACCTTAACTTTCATTTTCTCATTCACATACGATATGTATATTTATACATCATTAAGATATCACGGGAAACTAGATTGTATGTCGATCTTAATTCAAAATTTTTTTAAAAGATACACTAAACTCTTAATTTCGTTCCAATCTGTAACATTTGCCTATGAATATTTTACGACTTCTTCTAATTGAAGTCTTATAATTTTTACCTTTATTTTATAAAAAAGTCTGTTAATCTTAAATCACAAATTTAGATCTGCGTACTATGATCTTTTTCCTCAATTTTTCATATTTTTTACATATTTTCTAGAATATACAAAGTAAGCGATTTCCTAATCGTGGACGTGAGCGTTGATATATGGCATGATTTTTTCACTAGTGAAGAAATTTAATCAGGAAAATAACGCGAAACAGTGGGAGAAAGTGATGCTCTGTCGTGAATGCGTGATTGAAAAAACGTCACGTGGCGCCATCTACAACTCAGATGGGCGGTTTGATGTAGCGTCAATGTAATCCACTATTTTCAGACGAAAAAAGTCGTCCTTTTCGCGTAGATGTTAAACAAAATAACTCGCGCCAGCCGTGGAAAATGTTCGATTATGAACGAGCATTCTTCCTACGCTCGTATGTCAAATGAATGCTCGTTCACGATTGACCAGTTTCCCCACACGTAGCACAATATACTATTTCTTGTAATTTAAGTTATAATTAATGATTTAAAAAATTTCTTTCTAAATAGGAAGATTTAAAAATCTTGTTTTTGTTATTAAACCATTAGTTAAATAACCTGGGTCAGAATGACCCAGAGGGCTTACGAAAGAGGCGCAATTTCTGTTCAACCAGGAGAGTGAGCCATGATACAAATGGAGGGGATGAAGGAGTGAATTTAGTAATCACTTATAGGCTTTTCTATCTAATTCATGAATCAAGTTTAAAATTGGCTAATTTTGTGCTTCATGGTGCACCTAAAATAAATTTGAAGATGATACTCGTATTAACTTATTCTGCACTTACCAATCGAATTGAGAACAACCAGTACGGTGAGAAACAGAGTAAGGATTCTGATTTTTACCAAATGTATGAACAATCGATTATCAATAAATGTCGGAAACATCTTGACTGATGAATATTCTGATGCTTTGTGATATACTATTTTGCGATATTTGTATTTTCCTCTTTCTGAGCATAGATGGTAACCTAGTTAGATCTTACTGGCGATGCTCAATGAGATGACAAATTTTAGTCAGCATCACGTTATTTTCTTAATTATTATTTCCTTGCACGTGTTTTTCCTTGACATTTCAGAACCCGGAAAACATTCGGAAGTGAGTTTTGTTGATTGAATGAATATTCATTTAGGATCGGAATAGAATCTGCTTCTTCATGAATAATTTTAGGCACCGAAATCAGAGCATGAATATAATTCACAAATAAATATTAGATTTCCGATCTATCTCCTCTCGGCTCTTTAGAGATAACGATTTTTAAATAACGTTTTACAAAGTTAACACAAGAAATTTCAAGGTATCTTATGTTTAGGAAAATAAAAAAACAGTGTGTAGCCGTGAAAACACACGGCTGAAGTGAAACTTTGATAAATTAACTTTAAAATTTTTCGCGAGGAATCATCGTGACCGCACGACCGGTCAGATTCTGGATCGAGAAATTTCTCTGTCTTTCTCCTGCTTTTCATTTTCCCCCTTCACATTTTCTCTTTTCACTTTCCTTTTTTCATTTGCGGTTTCCACTTTTTCCTTTTCCTTTTTCCTTTAACTTTTTCCTTTCCCTTTTTCCTTTTCCTTTTTCCTTTCCCTTTTTCCCTTCCACGTTCGTTTTCCCCCTTTCCCTTTCCTTTTTTCCTCAACATTTCTTGTTTTACCCTTTTTACTTTCGCTTTCCCCTTTCTTGTTTCCCTCTGCATTTTCCCTTTTCGCTCTTCTACTTTTCTTTTTCCCCTTTCCTTTATTTACTTTCACTGTCTCTCTCTCCCTTTCCGATTTCCCTTTTTTCCTTCCCTTCTTCCCTTTTCTCTTTCGCTTTTTCTTTTCTCCTTCTCCCATTTACCTTTCCCTTTTCATTTCCCTTTTTCCTTTCCCTTTTTCCCTTCCACGTTCGTTTTCCCCCTTTCCCCTTCCTTTTTTCCTCAACATTTCTTGTTTTACCCTTTTTACTTTCGCTTTCCCCTTTCTTGTTTCCCTCTGCATTTCCCCTTTTCGCTCTTCTACTTTTCTTTTTCCTCTTTCCTTTATTTACTTTCACTGTCTCTCTCTCCCTTTCCGATTTCCCCTTTTTCCTCCCCTTCTTCCCTTTTCTCTTTCGCTTTTTCTTTTCTTCTTCTCCCATTTACCTTTCCCTTTTCCCTGCTCCCTTTTTTACTTTCCTTTTTCTGTTTCCCTATTCCTATTTACTATTTCCCTTACCTTTTTTCCCAGGAAAATTCTATTTATTCTTTTTCCTTTTTTCCTCATTCAACTATCGCTTTTTCTCTTTTCCCATTTACCTTTTCCCGGTTCCACTTTCCACTACCCTTTCCGACTTTTCTTTTTTCCTTTTTCATGTTTCTTTTTC
Source organism: Amphibolips quercusostensackenii (assembly GCA_032357855.1). Taxonomy (NCBI): domain Eukaryota; kingdom Metazoa; phylum Arthropoda; class Insecta; order Hymenoptera; family Cynipidae; genus Amphibolips; species Amphibolips quercusostensackenii. Next base: position 5,459 of record JAUELO010003462.1, read on the forward strand.
TCTTTCCTTTTTATCTCTCTATTATCTTGTTTTCAATTTCTTTTTTCACTACCCCTTCACTACCTTCTTCTCCTCTTCCCCTTTCTACTTTTGCTTTTCCTGTTTCCCGTTTCCTTTTTTTCTTTCCATTTTCTTATTCCTTTTTTCCGTTTCACCTTTTTACTTTCCCTTTTTTCTTTCTACTTTCCATTTTCCATTTTCCTACTGCTATTTTACCCCTTCCAATTTCATTTTCTACTTTCCCTTTCCCTCCCCTTTTTTTCTCTTACCACTTCCTCTTTCTTCTATTTTTCATCCCACTTTTCCCTTTTCACTTCCCCTTACCTCTTTCCCTTTTTTCTTCCTACTTTATGTTTTCCTTGAAACAATTCCCTTTCCCCTTTTCCTCTTCTCCTTATCTTTTTCTCCTTTTTCCTTCACAATTTCCTTTTTTCCCAAAACACTTTCCTTTTCCTCAAAAAAAATTCCTTTCCCTTTCCTTTTTCCCGCATTACTTTTATCCTTTTCTCTTCTTCCCTTTCCCCTCTCCACTTGCCTTTTTTCTTCGCACTTTCCCTGTTATCCTTTTACTTTTCCTTTCCATTTTACCCTTCTAACTTTCCCTGAATCAGTCCTCTTGCAACTGACTGAATTAATCAGTTAATCCAAGTGACTGATTTTCAGTCAATAGAAGATATAGATTTGTTTGATATAATAAAAAGTATAATTATTTCAGTTGCCAATTTATCTGTTTGGCTAGAAATTTTACTATTTTATTCAAGATTTATTTTTTTTGTTATAAGTTAATCATCTCCTTTGTTGAAAATCTAAATATTTTGTTAAAAATCAGTTATTTTTGTCATCCAAAATATTGAAGTTACAAGCCAAAAAGGTAAATTCTACTCTAGCAGTTGATTCTTTAACTTAAGAATATGATTTTTTAATGCAAAAGGTAATTTCCAACAAAATTGTTGAACTCTAAAAAAAAACAAAAAATTTCTACAAATAAAGTTGAATTTTGAACCCAAAAATATAAATTTTCAACTATAAAAGATACATTTTCAAGAACAAAGTTAAACAGTTACATTTTTAGTTGAAAAAATTAATCCACAATGAGACGAATTTTCAACTAAATAATTACATTTTTACCAATAAAAAGGAATTTTTTAATAAGATGACGAATATTTAACCAAAAAATAGTGTGTGACAGTGAGGCCACACAACAAAAGTGAAATTTTGATGGATTAACTCTTACTTTTCTTTTTTCCCTTTCCCTTTTACATTTTACCTTTTTCCCCTTTCCTTTTTGTGGTTTCCCTTTTCCGCTTTTCCTTTTCTGGTTTCCCTTTTCCTCTTTCCACTTTCTGGTTACCCTTTCCTATTTCTGGTTTTCGTTTTCCCTTACCCCTTTATGGCTTCCCTTTCCCCTTACCTTTTTCTAGTTGCCCTTTTTCTTTCCCTTTTCTAGTTTTCGTTATTCCCTTTTGCCTTTTTAGTTTTCCTTTTTCTTTTACCCTTCTGGTTTTCCATTTTCCGTTTTTCCTTTCTGGTGTCCTTTTTTTCTTTCTCCTTTCTAATTGCCGTTTTTACTGTTCCCTTATTTATTTCTAAATTTATTTAATAAAAGGAGAAAGAAAAGTGGAAAGGAAAAGGGAAAAGAAAAGAGCAAGTGGAAAAATCGCAAATTAAGTCAGATCGGCAACCCCGTTTTTTCAGTCTGTACGTGAAAGTTTTAAGCATTTCTCACAATATTTGCTCATATTACGGCGATTTATTTCGTCGTTTTTTTTTTAATTCACCCCCGTGCCAGAAGAAGTTTCACTTCAAACAAAAAAAAAATTTTTTTTTTTTTAATTTCATAGAAACCTCATTATTACTCATTTTATATATTTTGCAAAAATATTTTTTCCAGATGCAAAAAAATTTAATTTTTCAACATTTTTGTTTTAAGTTTAAACATATATGTTATATCATTTTCAAAAAAAAAAAATTCACAATGATATTTGGAGCAATAACAATAATAAAAAGAGCGATTTTACAGGTATTTACCTTTAAAATTATGAAATATTTAAGAATATGCTCTCAATACAAATTTTTTAAAATAAAAAAGCATAACGATTGTTTGAATAAATCCTTCTCAAATTAGGATTGCCATCGAAAATTATATTTCTTTCTCTATTTGGTAAAATAGAAAACTGTAATTCTAACCGTAAAGTAAGGTAGTCTTTGGAAGTTTGTTTAATGATTGTGAATCTTTTTCATGTTTTGTGCATTAAGAAATTTTTTCATGAGGAACTCGATTTCTATTCGACCTTAAAATAAAATAAAAACTTTTTTAATGTTGCAAAATAATTATGTTCTCAATATTTCTAAATATTTAGGTTTAATTTTGAAACATTAATTTTACTATTTGAAGGATTTAAAATATGTGAAAAAAGAATCTGTAATATTTTAAGAATTTTTTTTCAATGTTGCAGAATTTTAAAAAAAGTTGCGAAAATTCAGAATAATCGCAAAATATTGTTCAAAGTTATAGAAGTTTGGAAATTATTAAAATATAATTACCAATTTAAAAAGATTTCAAAAAATTTAAAACAAAATAAAGATTTTTTAAGATTTTGGAGTAAAATGAGAAACTTTTTTAAGGATCTTAAAGGGTTTCAAGATGAAAAAATATGTTTCTTAAGATTCCGGGAATAATTTAAGTTTTTGATTTTAAAAGATTAGTTTCAAGAAAATATTTTTAATATATTTAGAAACATTTAAAATGATTTCCTTGAATTTCGGATGAGAATTGAAAAGATTTTAAAGCAAAATTTGTCAATTTTGCAAACTTACGTATGACAAAAAAAATTCGAGTATGTTTAAGATATTAAGCAAAAATGTAGAAGGATTTAAAGAATTTTGAAAGGTTTCAAGAGATTAATTTTCTTCAAAATTTCTGAAAAATTTTAAATTATTTCTTCTTTTGTGACGTTTGTTTTCAGAAAATATTTACAACATTAAAAAAATATATTGATTTTTCTAAATTTTGAAAAAGAATGTAAAAGATTTAAAACCAATATTTTTCTATTTTGCAAGATTGAGAAATTTTGAATTACTCGAATAAATTAAAAAGATATTTGACAGCTTTAAATTAATACAAAAATAATTTTTAAAAACCAAATATTTTAATAAATCTAAAACAAAATGTAGATTTTTAAAGATTTCGAGCAAAAAATTTAAAAGATTTTTAAGAATTTTCAAAAGTTCCAAGAGCATAAAAAACTATCTTCAGATTTCTGGAAAAATTTGCTTTAAATTTTAATTTTACAAAATTTATTTTACAGCATATTCAAAAATATTACAATATATTCCAAAAGATTTCCAAAATTGTCAAAAAGATATCTGGAAGATTTTAAACAAATTTTTTTCATTTTGCAAATTTTTCACAGTTTTAAGAAAAACTTGAAATATATTAAAATATATTTATGAGTTTTAGAAAAAAATTTTTTAAATAATTTGGAATTTAAAGATTTAACATGATTTCGAAACACTTCAAAAGATTTTCAAAATTATAATAAAAGAGTTTTTTCGGGTTTCAATCGTGTGAGAAACTACGAATTTGCAGCATTAAAAGAAAACTTAAATGCTAATGAAATTAAATGTAAATTTTGGAAAAAAAAACTTTTAAGGCTTCTTAAGAAGTGTGAGAAGCTTTCAGGAAAATATTTAAAAACTTTGAAAGATGTTCTAAAGTTTATGAAATATTTTTGAATTCTTTTTAATCATCAGAAAGTTAAAAATATCTTTTAGGCTGATAAAAAATATTTAAACATAATTCAAAAGGTTTTCAAAATAATCGAAAATGATACGAAAAGATTTGACAGCAATTTTTCAGTTCTGCAGAATTTTTTTTAAATTTTAGGGAAAACTTAAATAATTGCAAATGATATTTTGAATTTTTTTAAGTATCTCAATAGTAATAAAAACTATTAAAAAATTTAACGTTACACAATAAATCAATTATTATATTTGTCGTTGAAAATGCATGTTGTTTAGTTCAAAATTTGATTGCTTGATTAAAATGTAAACCAATTTGTCAAAAATTTAAGTGTTTTGTTAAAGATTTATGATTTTCGTTCAAAATGCGTCTTTTTAGTTAAACAACTTTTTTCTGAAAATTTGTCTTTCTTGGTAGGCAATAAATCTTCTTGTTTGAAAATTCACTTTTCTGTTTAAGGAATCAGGATTTAACCATTTGAAAAAAATTATGAATTTAACTGTTTTGGATTTAAAATTATAACGCTTTTGTATTAAAATATTGACCATTACATTTTTTCATGAGAATTTATCTCTTTTGTTCAAAAATATAACTATTTTGATAAAAGTTTAACCACTTTATCAAAAAATTATTATTTTCGTTCAATATTCATTGATTAAATTGAAAATTTGTCTTTTGCAATGAAAAAATAAACCTTCTAGATAAAAAATTCGCGTTTTTGGTTAAAAATAGAATTATTTACTTGCAAATTATTTTTATAATTAAAAAGTTGCGTACTTTGACTCTTCGTAAACTAACTAACGAATCATTGAGTTGTGAGAAAGGTTCCTTCGATTTCGGTCGTTGTACAAGTATTTTCCGAATAAAGTCCGCTGTTTTATCGCTCTTGAAAAGCAACTCAAGAGTGGATTCAGTCGCTGTTTTAAAGCGTGCATCGCTCAACACTAGTTGAGTCGCTGCAAAGTAACTCATAAAAACATCCAGTAGAGATCTGCCTCTGCTCTGCAATATTTTAGAGATACAATCAACAAGTCAAAATTAAGTTATTTTTTGGACAAAGTAAGCGTTCGTGAAAAATATTTTATAACTCTACCTGGTAAACATCGATTGCGTATTATTTCACTACATTAATAGAGTCACTTGAAGGTAACTTTAGCAAACATCCGGTAAAGTTCCGTGGCTGTTTTAAAAAACATACGTAGATCTAATTGACAAGTCAACTCTTTCTCTTTCTCTCTTTCTCTTGCCCTTTTCAAAATAAAGGGTGAATGTAAGTTTAAACTTATGTAACTTTTTCTCTTTCCTTATTCTTTTTAATGAACATATGTTATCTTAACTGCATCTCACTTATTTCGAACACTATATTCATTCGATCCCCATAGGATTGTTAGTGACAATGAACTCACAGACGAATAAATGCTCAGGCCTTACTAGCCTGACATAATCAGCAACCCTGGTCTCTCTTTATCTGACTTTTAGAACTGCCCTCGCCTTTTGCTTGGGACGTGACAGATGATTCGTTGTCAGCGGTAGGATTACCACCTCCATTTAAATTTAGTGCTTTAAATCGAATTTAACTTTAGTGTAGCAATCAAATAGCTATTTCCATCGACACTCGAAAGTGTAATCCTTCTAAGATACGTTACACGATCACCTTCGGGGCAAGGCAAAGTTCGAAGTGCATGATAGGCATAAGTATACTTCGCATGCTCGCAAACTTTGCCATCATTGATAAACCTACGAAATACCCTGAATTAATCTTGTATGTGGTCTTTGTAGCAATATTGTACAAGTGAAGGTTTAAAACAACGTCATTGCAAATCACCAGTCAACTATAACTATTGAAACCATTTCGGGAATGAAAAGTAATTAAAACAAATTTACGTTTTAAGTTTTTAATTTTAACTTCGAAATTTGTACATAAACCGCAACTATGTAGAAATACAATCTAAAAAGGAAAGAGAAGGGTTTGAATTACTTAATTGAAAAATTCCAACTTTAAATTTTTTATATTTTACTTTAATTTTTTTAGTTCTCCGTTATTCAAAATCTTTAAATTCATGCTAGACAATTTATTAAGTTGTGAGTATTGTTTATTCGTTCCTTGACAGTTCGAGCTGTTATTGTATAGCCTATTATAACACATAGACACTTAATTTTTGATTGAAATGAAAATAATCATGTTTAAATTTCTCTTATAATTCAATTTTATTTCTGAACAAATATATCACAAAGTGCCTAACGATCCTTATCAAACTTTATTGACTGGCGATATTAATTGTACACTCGGCAAAACAATGCTGACTTGCATGGCAGAATGTTTCGCAGCACGACAAGGGGTAGTAAACATTCTCAGCTATGATGGAAAAAACATGCCTGCTAGAGATTTTAGTCAAGGCATTATAAACAGTGATTCATAAGTACCGGCTGACTGTAAAATACCATATCTAAAAGCGGTGTTAGCACGACTGAAAGGAGCGGCACAAGACAGCATTCACCGAAAAACATTCACTGCTCTTAATAAGTTAATTTAACATCTGCAACAACGTTTTTGCTCTCCGCAAAACGTATATATGGCATTCACATGGAATTTAAACTATTTGAATGAATCGAAAAGACAATGTGAGTGAATTCTTCGATAGAATCATTCTTTCA
>JAUELO010003490.1:0-11854 GCA_032357855.1 Amphibolips quercusostensackenii
TAAGATAGTGATATTCAAGCATAAAAATTGAAAAAACACTACTTTGTTTTACGAAAGTCAAGGTGTTAAAATATACTGACTAATTCTTCAGTGACATTAGTTACTTATCAATTTGTAAGCTTTTTTTGTTGATTGTTAATTTAAATAAATAATATAGTATGAAAGAATTAAAATATTTTATTAAATAAAAATAAATTGTATATGACCTAGCTTTTACTGTTTTAAGCGTAAATGAAGTAGATGTGAAATTAATTCTTGTTTTTTCATTTTCAAGGAATGATTTGTGTAAACATATATGGTGGTGGAGGTGATAGAGCATATTTACAAGTTTCACTATATAATAGCCTTCTCCTAACTAAATTCTTACAACTTTTATAATGACTTTTTAATTATGTTAAAAATTACTAAAATGTTGGTGGTTTTTTTTTAAATATTAAAACTTGATTTTCTAAAAAAAACCAACTTATGTTTTTTGACGATTTTCTGTTGAATGTGTGCTTTAATAAAGAAAATATTTTGCGAGCTTTATGCGGGCTAAAGAACTTTTGTTACCAGGAAATTTTTTCTACATGAAATCGATTTTTGTCTTTTTACTCACAAACAACGACCAACACGACAAAATATTATAAAAAAGTTTGCACACCTAAAAAGTTTTATGAAAACTACCCCTCACTTTTTGCGATATCTTGCATCGTTTACGAAAAAAATTAAGAAATCACATGCTTACGAGAAAAAAATCTCTCATATTAAAAAATGTATTTGCACGCATTTAGCTGATAAGATTCTTTTTTATATAACCAGAAATTGTGAAAAAAATATAGAGAAAAATGAAAAAGTGCAGTTTTCTAGAAAATATTTTTTTCATGTTTCCAAAATCTGAAGAAACGAACTGAGAACATTCATTGGAAAACGTCGCCCCTTTTTATTTTTTTCCCATATTTTTTGACGATCTTATCTAATATAAGAAAAATATCATATCAGCTTTATGTGGGCTAAACCATTTTTAATAATTTTGAATTATTTTTTGTAAAAATGTTATTTCTGAATTTTTTATGTGAACGTGAAAAAGCAGGATGAATTTTTCATAAAAATTTTTTAGACGGGTAAACTTGTATTTGAACATTTTTACATAACTGTCACTGTTTGCCAAAAAAGAAGAGAATTCGATTTTATGAGAAAAAATTCTCGACTTTCGCCAAATTGTCTTCAAAATACCTTACTTTTCCCTGAATTTTCTTTAAACAATAACATTTTGCGACCTTTTTCTGATTTCCATGCTTCTCCCGACCTACAGCCATCCTGATTTTTGGATTTAGGGTTACTTTTTGGAATGGCAAACTCATATGAGTTATACATAAAATTTTTTGCTGAAAATTTCTGTATAAGTCTCCGGACTTTAACATGAAATAACCATTATAACTGTAAACTGTTCCCAGACCCTTAGAAGTTATTTTAAAATCCCCAAAAACGTGTTTTTTTCTCCCTATGTATTTGAGTAGGGAAATTTCGAGTGCCTGTTAAAAATTGAAATTAATAAAAAAACAAAAAGCATGCAATTTCTTTTTTTCAGGCTTGGGACAAAATTTGGAAGATAATTGCCCTCCAGTATGAAAAAAACAGTTTTCAATAGATTTTTGGATCACCCTTCTCCGTACGCTTTTTTGATTCTCAGACGTGAATTTCATGATTATTTTTACAGCATGAAGAATGAGATAAAATATAATATTTGTTTTTCACTATTAAAGCAATGACTTGCGAGTACGGTAATTTCGACGCAGAGACGTATCTTATTTACAGATTTCACCATATTGCCATCTCATTATTTCAATAAAGCTGAAAATATTACAAACCCTAATTGTAAAGTTTTCCATTTCTGTAGCTTTATGTAATTAATATTATTTTTTTTTAAATTTAACTAGATATAAAGAAGTTGAATTTTCAGTAAAAAAATTAATTAAAAGAAAACGCTAGTTTTTTAAGAAAATAGTCCAATTTTCAACTAAAGAGATGAATGTTCTAACCAAAAATAATTATTTTTTACAAATAAAAATCTCTTTTGGTAGAGCATTTAGTTTTTCTTTAATTTTAGCTTATTACTGTTTTTGATTGACAAGTATAATATTTTTTTTGTTGAAATATCAACTGTTGCATTTAACGTTGACATTTATTTTTTTTTTAAATCTTTTCTTTTCATTGACTTGATATTATGATTTATATTTCAATTTAAAAATAACCTGTGTTTTTTAACGCTTTTCGTTAAGAATTTAAGTATTTGTCTTGAAGTGCTTGTACGTTTATAAAAATGCGTCACTTTTAGTGAAAAATTAATCTTTCTGGTTAAAACTTTTTTTTTAATTTGAAAATTCATTTCCTTAGTTAAAAATCCAACTCTTTATTTAATAATTAATTTTATTTATTTATAACTTAGATATTTATATTTATAATTTATAATTATATTTATATATTCATAATTATTTTATTTTTAATTGAAACTTATTATTTTTTTAGTCAAAAACAAATGTATTTTTCTAAAAATTCGTCTTTTGTGGTAGAAAATTTATCTTTTTGTTGAAAATACAATTATCTGGTTGTAAAAGTGGTTTTTTTGGGTGAAGATTTCATATTGTAATTGGAAATTTTTTCCTTTGTTTAAAAATATAACTATTTTGTTCAAAATTCATGCATTTGATTAAAAATAAATAATTTTTTTTAGAAAATCAATATGCTTGATTGAAAATTTATCTTTTTGCTTCAAAATTCATATCTTTTATTCAGAACATAACTATTTTTCGAAAAATGTCTTTTTTCGTCAAAAATGCAACTCCTTGGTTGAAAATTTACGTATTTTAATGAAATTCCCTTATTTTGGTAGGAAATTATTTTTTTTTGTTAAACAAAGTAGTTTCTTTGGATAAAAATTTAACTATTTAGTTGAATATTGTATACATGTTTTGTTAAAAGTAATATTTTTTGACTTGAAATATAACTAATCGAATCTTATTTAAATCAGGCAGTTTCTACACTTGAGGTTGCAGAATCTTGGGGGAACAAAGCGATTTTTCTCAAAATATCAACAGTCAATTTTCTCAAAAAACCTACACTTATATATTTTTTTACTTTTTTATTGAATTTGTGCTATCATGAAAAAATACCTTGTGAGTTTTATGCGATATAAATAACTTTTGTGTCCAGGGGAATTTATTTTCATAATATCAAATTTTTGCATTTTTCTTGCAAACCACAACAGATACAAAAAAAAGTTAAAAAAAAATATAAAAAAATTAATTTTTTTTGCAGGAAACTGCAGTTGCAGCAAAGCAACAAATTCTATTAAGAGCACAAAACTGTTGTAAACAATATTATAAATTGCTTTTCTGTGCACCGCTTCGAAATCAGAACACACCTGTCGTTTGGCACTTAAATTTATTCTTTGAGTTTTACACATAACTGCGATTTTTAAAATGCATAGAGACATTGTACTATCACAGAATGAAATTAATAAAAAAAATTTTCAAATTCATTTGTTCATTCATGCATAAAATTTGAAAAAAAAAAGTTGAAGGACTGAAAACATATAGGCAATTTCTGTGAAAGGGGGCCAAACCCACCTTTTTTAATGAAAAAAAAAATTTTATAAGTTGTTGTTCATATAAGAAAGATACTCCATACGTTCTATGTAGGCTGAGCCATTTTTGCAGTCAAGGGAATTTTTAAACTTTAAAAAAATTGATTTTTCATGTTTCTTTTAGAAATGGTATAAGATTTTATAAATGAGCAGAAGAAATTTCTGTAGAATTTTTAAACTGTGCAAACTATTTTCTTATCTTTTTTTCATATCTGTTGTGGTCTGCAAGAAAAATGAAAAAATTCGATTTTATGAAAAAAAATTTTTGTCCAAAAAAGTTATTTAGTCCGAATAAAACTCGCAAGGTATTTACCTTATGATAGTAAATCTGGAAAGAAATATTCAGTATTTCAATTGGTCAAAAAGTTTTTTAACTTTAAGTTCGAAAGTTTAATTTAATAAGTTAGATGTGAAAAATTTTCTATTCTTAATATAATAATTAAAAGATTGTAAATCTAAGTCATCAAAATTACATAATTTTCCACTTTGAAACGTAAATCTTGCATAATTTTTAATTGTAAATTTTAAAAATTAGTAACTCTTTAATTTGAAGCATTTCAAATTCAATTTTAAAGATTTTTAATTCAAATTTCTACTATTTTTTAAAAGTTACATTTGAAACTATTAAATTTATAAAATATAGAATTTTTAATTATTAAATTTTTAATATGTACATTTTAAAGGTATGTAATTATAAACGTTTTTTTCGAAAAGTTTGATTTTGAGTGCTCAAAATTAAAAATGTTATGATTGAAAAAATTCTTAGGATTTACAATTAAAAAATTCATTATCATGTATGTTTACATTTTAATTTAATCTTTCCATTTTGAGATAATGTTTCTTTTGAAACCTTTAAAATAAAAGTTTTTTAAATGAGAAGGTTTTTATTTTAAAGATTATAGATTATTAAACAATTAAATGCAAAATTTATTAAATTACAAATTTTTTAAGGTTTTATTTAAGAAATTTGAAAAGTTGAAAATTCAAAACAGTTCAATTTTGGTTTCTGTTTTGTTTGTCGTTTAGATTTGATTACTTTAAATGAAAAAAATTTCCAGCCTCAACAGTTTGAACTTTTGAATTTTAACATACATTTCAATGACCGGGAGAAATTTTTGTAACCTCAGAATTAACCGGAAAATGACCGGAAATATTTTCGTTGGAAAGTTTAAATCGAGATTATTATTTGCCAATTAGTCATTCAGAAAGTTAAACTTGTCAGCGACTTGTTCAATTTAGATTTTTAGAATGTTTAAAGTTTATTATCACGAAATTTTGAACATGTTTATAAAAATAAGTCATCTTGAAAATTTAGAATTTAAAACTCTTTTATTTTAAAGGCGTATGTTTAAAAATTCTTGAATTTGGCTGAATTTAAAGATCAAAATTGAAAGTTTTTATGATTCTACATTTATAAATTTAAAAAATTGCTAATGTCAGTCATCGAAATGACATAATTTCTCAATCTAAAACTTGAAACTTGCATAATGTTCAATTGTAGATTTTCAAAATTGAAAACTCTTTGATTTTAGAGATTTCAAACTCAAATTTCTACAAACTATAAAGAGGTACAATTGAAAAGGATTGAATTTAGAAAATATAGAATTTCATATTGTTCAATTTTTAATATGTATATTTAAAGGTATGAAATTTTGAACGTTTTTTGATCATTGTTGAATTTTTAATATTTAAAATAAAATTATTTTATTGTAACAACTTTTAAAACTTACAATTGAAGATTTATTAACTTGAAATATTTCCATTTTAATTTTTCCGTTTCTCTTTAAGAAAATGTTTATTTTTAAACCTGTGGAATAGAAGCTACTGGAATTGAAGGGTTTTCATTTCAAAACTTGTTCATTATTAAATGATTAAATGAAAACTTTTTGATTAACAAACTTTTTAAGGTTTAATTTTGAAAATTCAAAAAGTTGAAAATTTAGAAAAGTTCAAATTTGGCTGCTTTTGTTTGCGGTTCAGTTTTGTTCACTTCAAATGAAAAAATCTTTAGCTTCAATAGTGTGAACTTTTAAATTTTAACTTCAATCTCAATGACTAGGAAAAATGATTGTGAACTGAGAAATAATCAAAAAATGACTAGGAACTTTTTTCGCTGGTAAAAGTGGCTGAATCTGATTATTATTATAAGCGTATTTTCAAATGCATTTTTGAAAACTATAATTAAAATTTTTGAATTTAGAAAGTTTAAATCAAGATTATTATTTGCAAATAAGTCATTCATAAAGTCGAGCATTTCAATGTCAGTATTGGGCTTTACAATTCATATCCTTTATTACAGGTTTAAAGTATCATGATATATTTAATACTGCCTAATTTATAATTTCTCATTAAAGATAATTCAAAAATTTTATTTAGCTAAATCAGAAACCTAAACAAAGAATATGTATGGTGAGGCCCAATAATAACAAGTTCGACTTTGTAAGTGATTAACTGAAAAACTTTTAATCATATTTGGATTTTAGAATTTTTAGTATTTAAACTATACAGAGAAAGAAATTAAAAAATATTACTAAACATTATAACAATTCTTTTTGAAAAATGGCCCAACAGATTATTGTAAATTTGGTTCTAAATTTTTTGTAGGATGCCAAACAACTGGAATCAAAAACAAAATCCCATCTACAAATCACTCTTAGTAAAGAGAGGTAAAAATCACTTAAAATCGGTTTCACTTATCTTTTTACAATATTGTACCAGAATATTACAGGATATAACTGATAAAAATTTCAATTTAACACTATGCAAACAATTAAAAATTTAAGGTACACATATTTTATATTACACAGAATTTCCTATTCTCCATTTATTAATCGATGACGAAAAAGCTGGAAAAATGTTAAGAATTAATTTTTTAACTGAAAATTTAACTTTTTCTTATACGGTTGAAAATTTATCTTTGTTCGAAAATTCGTAAGTTTGTTGAGAATTCGTTTCCGCGGTTTTTCAAATTTATCTCTTTCAGTAAAAGTTTTTTGTTAAAAATGCATCTATCAAAATACAGCTTTAATTTTCAGCGAAAAGGAATGACTTTTAAAAAGATAAAAAAATTTCAACTAAATAATAAAGTTTTAATTTAAACATTGTCTATTTTAATCATATTTTTCATAATTCTTTTCAGGTTTTCGCAATCTGCAGCAGCCTTGAAATATAAAAAATTAAAAAAAAATATAACTCAAAATGTTTTTTGTTTAACTTTGTTACGATTTGTTACGCGGAAAGGGAATTGGACAGAAACCAGGTCAAAAATTAAAAGGAAACGTGTTACGTAATGTATAGACGGCCCTTGATGTAATTAGTTGAAATATTTTCTAATTTGATAGCGGAAAACTGTGAATTGCTTTGCGACAATTACACACTTATTTAGGGTAGTATATAATAATTTTAAAAAAACTATGGCAATGGAAAATTTTACAAGTAGAGAAGTTTACATAAAAGCCGCGAGTTTGTAATATTTTTAGCTTTATTCAAATAATAATAAGATAGGAATATTGTGAAATCTGTAAATAAGATAAGTGTCTGCGACCAAACTAGCGCACTTGCAAGTCATTGCTTCAAAAGTGAAAAACAAAAATTATTTACATACCTTATCTATGTCCCCTTACTATTTATATTTGAAAAAAATTATGAAATTCACCAGTACTCTTTTATATCGAAAAAAATCTGAGGGCCAAAAAAGCGTACGGAGTAGGGTGAACCAAAAATGCATAGAAAAATGTTTTTAGCTGCTGCAAATCAATATGATCCTCAAATACAAAGGAAAAAAACACTTTTTTTGGGAAATTTGCAATAACTTCTGATAGTTCAGGAAAAATTTTACATTCATGACGTTAAATTGTTGTTTAGTTTACAGACTTTTGAAGTTATTTTCAGCGCGGAATTTTATGTATTTTTCAAATGGGCTTGCTATCTCAAAAAGTAACCCTAAATAAAAAAAAAGGATGTTCGTAGCTCACTGAAAATATAGTTTTCAGGAAAAAACCGTGAATTTCATTGACCGACGAAAACTAAGGAAAAAGTTAGGGAATTTTTAAAAAATCTTGCAAAATTCGAGATTTTTTTTTTAAATCGGATCTTCTGCTTTTTCTCGCAAACAATGACAGATACGTAAAAATGTCATCATATAAGCTTACGCGTCTAAGAAAGTTTTATGAAATCCTGGAAAAAAATCATAAGTATCTTGAATAGGCAAAAATTTATATTTATTTAAAAGAAATGTTTACAAAAACTAAGCAAAAAATTCAAATAGCCATGAATTCCTAAAAAAAATGTTCATCAATCGCAAAAATACGTATCACCTAATTTTTTTCTAAACTGCAACATATTTTGTCCCCGAGAGATTCTACGACTTCCAATGTCGAACCTGCCTGATTTGAAATAGATACAATAAACTGTTAAATATTTATTCAAAAAATTAGATTTTCAGTTAAAAAATGATATATTTTGTCAAAAATTCGTCGTTTTTATACAAAAAAAAAATTTCAAAATTCATCTTTCTAGTCAAAAATGCAACTATTTTATTGAAAATGTATTTTTTTAATGCTGATTTATCATTTTTGTTAAAACTTTATTTTAGTGTTTAGAAATTTAAGTATTTTGTTCAAAAATCACGTATTTTGTTAAAAAATTCCTTCTTTTCATAAAAAAAATCTTGATTAAGAGCTTATCTTTTTGATAAAAATTTTTTTTCGCTGGTTACAAATTAAATAGTTTTTTTGAAACTTACATTTTTTGTTAAGAATTCAACTTGTGAATTGAAAATTCTTGTGATTTGATATAAATTTCCCTTTTTAAAAGAAAATTAAGTTTCTTGGTTGAAAATTTATAATTTTGGTTAAAAATTCATTCCTTCGATTAAAAATTTAACTATTTTGTTGAAAATTAATTTTATTTCGTTAAAAAACAATTTTCTTACTAAAAACTTAACTATTCCATTTCAAGTTAAAATTTGTTATTTTTTGGTAAAAACGAAATTTTATTAAATGAAGATTTATCTTTTTGATTTAGAATGTTTTTTTTTGGTTAAAACATTATCTTTTTCTTAAATTATATGTTTTTTATACTTTATATAGTTTGTTCAAAATCCATCAATTTTTGGTACAAAATCAATCGTCTTACTTGAAAATTCATTTTTTTTGGTTAAAAATTTAACTATTTTGTTGAATTTTTTTTAATTCCTTATATTTGTTCCTACTATTTGTGCAAAAAATATTTAATTTGTTAAAAATTGATCTTATTTAGTAGAACATTGGCAGGAAGAAAAAAATCTTCTGGTTAAATATTCATTTTTTTGGTTAAAAAATAAAATATTTTTTTTTGAAAATTCGTTTTTTGGTACAAATTATAGCATTTGGTCAAAACTTAATGTCTCTCATAAAAATTAATTTTTTTTCGTATAAAATTAATCTTTTTAGTTGAAAATTCATCTTCTTTTGTCCAAAGTGCAACCATTTGCTCAAAAATGTATTTTTGTTTGTTAAAGATCCATTTTTTCAAGTAAAAATTGATTCATTTGATTGAAAATTCAACTATTTAATTAAAAATCAATTTCTTTGGGCGAAGATTTAACTATTTTTTCATTTGAACTTGTTTTTCTTACAAAATAAAATATTTGGTGACAAATTAATTTCCTCTAATGAAAATTAATCATTTGGTAGAAAATTAATCTTTTCAGTTGAAACTTCACCTTTATTTGAGAATTAAACTGTTTTGTTGAAAAAAAAAACATTTTATTTGTTAAAAAATTAATTTTTTAAACGAAAAATTAAACTATTATACTTGGGTCAATAATTTATCGCTTTTAGCTAAAAATTTAACTGTACTTTTGAAAAATCGTCTATTTCGTTGAGAATGTAATACAATGATCATTCATTATCAATAAATAAAATTTAATCAATAAAAATATTTCTTAAAAACTTAATTTTTACATTTTTTAAAAACTACAAGCACATCTAAAATGATTAATTACTGGCTCAGCGTTTTCCTTGTTTTTGACAAGCTAAACTTGACCTAAAATAACCACAACAAATTAAAGTGCTTTTGTTATATTTTTATGTAATATAATGAGTAATAAGAAATAAATTCTTTAAAATTTTTTAAAAATCTATTAAAATTCTTCGGAATTTTTCTCAAATATCTCAAATTTAAAAAAAAATGTTCAACTCGATCCAATTTGTTAAAATCCTTTGAAATACCTTGATATATAAGAAAATTTTTTCAAATCTTTGACATCATTTAAAATATAATGATTTTCGTAAAAAATTAAATTTTAATAAAATATTATGTAATCTCTTGAAATCCAATGAAATTAAATGAAATCTAATCACACTCTTTGAAACTCTTTGCAATCTTTTAAATTCTATAAAATGTTTTAAGGACCTTGATAGGTCATGAAATTACTTTTTTGAGTATCTTTGGAATCCTTTAAAATTACTATAAGGATTTAAAATCTTATAAAATCTAGAGAAATCTTTTCAAATTACTTCAAAATTCTTTGAAATATTTAGAAATTTTGGAAAAACTTTAAAATCTTCTCAAATGTCTTAGCTAAACCTAATTAAATAAAAAAATTTTAATGATATTTCTAGTAGTAGTGAAAAAACTTCGTTTTTATGGACATCTTTTTTGCAAATTGATGAAAAAATAATCAAAATACTAATCTCATTATACCGTTATCAATTGTTTATAATATTATTAGTTTAAAATCTTTGACTTTAAAATTACCAAAGATCAACATTACATAATAATATTTTTGACACAAAATTACGTGATTTACGAACAGCCACTTGGTAATTTTTTACTAATATATACTAACTCATTTTTCTCTAAAAGTATTAGCGAAATTCCACGAATTTAGATTTAGAGAATACATTTTTTTTAACTTCTATTTGATTTAAAGAAATAATTTTCCTTTCTTAAAATAATGAGATTAAATCAATTACTTCTAAAATTTGAACCAGAAAATACATTTATCAAATAAAACAAATAATATCTAAAATATAGTTTCTCTAATTCAAATAAGGAAAAAAAGTTGTCACTTCAAATCAAAGCGTCTACGAAGTCTGGCAATAAAACTTTGATAAGAAAAAGCCCTTTCATCCACGTGTTTTCAACTAAAGGTAAATGAACAGTTTCCTTGTTTTGAAGGTTGCTGCGCAAAAAATCTCAGTATATAAATGTCCCGCCGTGGGTATTCCGATCTCAGAAGAAAAAGTAATCTTCCTGATTTTTCTGCTATAAAATATTGATATAAACAACAATGGTAAAGTTCTTCATCTTTGCTGCGGTGGCACTTTTCGTCGGTAAGTTACGAGAAAAAAATTAATTAATTAAATATTAATTAATTATTATATATAATTTCCCCTGCTTTTCCTAAACTCATTTCCTCTCACTACCCTGTTCCCCTTCTATTAAATTCTAAAATGAAGAATTTTTAACAAAATAATTCAATCCTCAAATAAAGTAGCTGTGAATTTGATCTCGAGTGTTTATACTTTGTTTGTATTAATATATTTGATTTCATAATATAAATATAAGCTTATATGCTTTGCTTGAATTTACATTTTTTAATATAAATATAAACAAAGTGGAAACACTAGAAATCGAATTCACAGCTAGTTTATATGAGGAATCAACTACTTTTTTTGAAAATTCTTCACCATATTATGGTGCTCCTTTCACGAGCACTTTACTTCCCATTGGAAAATATATTTGCTTTCTTATAGAGAAAGTATTAGTAATTTTTTTTAATAGAAAAAATGAACTTTTTATTTAGATTAATTCTAAAATATAAATCTACAAAAAATACAAAATTACAAAATAATACTTTACAAATGTTTACAATTGTGAGAATTATTTTATTTCAAAATTTGCAATGAAAAATTTTCCTATTCATGCATTAATTTTGAATTATGTTCATGAAGAAAGTTTCTAAATTTAAAACAGATGTTTCAAATATTATAAATGATTATAACTTTCTCACTCTTCAATAAAATGTACTAAAATTGGGTCAATAGATTTGTCTTGAACTGTGGAATCTTTTATTTTCCCCCATCAACTTTTAATTATATATTTCATTAATTTATCTGCAACTGTTTTCAAATTGAGCGCACCAGTTGCAGAATGGGACATAACTCTGTGGAATCTTTTATTTTCCCCCATCAACTTTTAATTATATATTTCATTAATTTATCTGCAACTGTTTTCAAATTG